>CALSCE010010657.1:1021891-1059164 GCA_943593645.1 Bovichtus variegatus | reverse complement strand
AAACCCTGTCTCCTACAAAACTATGTTCCAGTACAACTAAACCCTGTTTCCTACAAAACTATGTTCCAGTACAACTAAATTGCATTCTCAATTACGTTTCCAGAGAAACTTATTTTCTCCCGCATGACAATGGCAGTTTTTAAACATATAGTTGACGTTGTGAATTGAAACAAAACAGAACAAAGAAACAAGAAAACTAGGTTATGTTATAGGTAACAAAACTACTTGGTTAGGTTTAGTAGAACATCAGGATTTGAGTTAAAATAAGTTTTTACCTTATTTAAGTTACAAACGTAACTTGGTAACTTGAAATAAGTTAAAATTGACTTTTCGCGGGACACGAAAACCGGTCTCTAGGGTGAAAGTCTTGTTTCTTCAACGTGTCTTCATACAGCGCTTTGTATGATATCTTTGTATTGATACGAAAAGTTATTCCGCATAATTTGTGCGTTCTCCTACAAATGTCCATCAAAGCGCTTCAATTTCCGTTTGGAAAAATAAACCTCTTCTTCATAGGACACAACATGGTTAGGTTTGGGCAACATAGCAGTTTGAGTTCAGATGACTACAGTTTATATAGCTGTGAACAGTAGGGTTTCTTTGACCCACACATCCACCCCAGCATCCTGCCTATGCAGACGATGATGAGAAAGATATTTGTAATACATCATAACAAACCTAATCTGGGAGAAAACACAATTACCCTCGAAACATTAGGGGTAAGTGTAGGGTTTGTTGAAGATGATACCTAGCATCTCTGCCTAAATCGGCATCAGAGATAATTTAAGTTCTAGCAGTGCGTTTGAAAATGTATTTGACAATCACAAGCCGTCATATATGATAAAACATTATTTAGAGAAGCGATGATGGCCCATCAAACCTGATCAACCCCACAGTACAGTACGGCATTTCTAATCATAGTGAAA
Source organism: Bovichtus variegatus (assembly GCA_943593645.1). Lineage (NCBI taxonomy): Eukaryota > Metazoa > Chordata > Actinopteri > Perciformes > Bovichtidae > Bovichtus > Bovichtus variegatus. The sequence goes on along the minus strand of CALSCE010010657.1, from coordinate 1,058,238 downwards.
CAGACATAATTTGTAGTCTCTCACTACACTCACCACACAATATATTAATAAAATTGCCTTTTAAAGCGATTTCCTCCATCAGCTTTCTCGATAGATCCTAATTCACTCCAACCACTCATCAGCAGTGTATGAAATGCTGTGCCCTCTTAGGCATCTGTTTTGTAATTTGAGCAACTGTGCACAGCAAATGGCATTACTCCTCTCCTCTCCTGCATTCGCCTCACCCGTAAAAATGTTACTTCACTATTGGTAAAGTTCCATCCGCCTACACAGAGTCTGCACGGAGAACCCCTCATTTAAAAGTTGTTGTCAGGAATGCAAGAAATCTGTAACTGAAGTAGATGTAGTGTCAGGTTTACGGAAAATGTCCACACTGGAAAAGGTAAATTACACCTCTCCATTAGAAAATAACTGGAATTTATTGAAGATGGCAAATTGCTGCAATCAAAGGGTGAACATTTCCTTTAATGGTTAATTTCACAGAGCTGTAATTGAGGAAGCTTTGCTTTTTATGTGGTCATATATCCAATATGTAAGTTTAATGATTGTTGGAGTCATTACAAACCCATTCTATGATTTACAAAGAGACAATCTTTTCTGTGGGAAAAACACTTTTTTAAGACGAGCTGTTTTTCTCAGAGAACGCCAATGACCTCTGGAGGAAATAAAAATAAATCAAAAGCAAGATCAATTTTCAGCGGCTTGAAATATCTTCTATTTGGACAAAAATACAAAGCAAATACAAAAGACAAGGTACAACGGATTTTGTTTTGCTTCAGCTACCTTGTTTCTTACTTCAGACGATTCTGCAAGTATACTACACCTTTTCTTGGAGCGCTGGGTTTTTTTTGAACATCCTTTAATATGCCAGTCATGTGCCAATCCATTTGGTTGTTGTTCCAAAACGCCAATCAGCATTTCAATCTAGATGCTGTTATGCAGCGTGCAGGTGTGAAAACAAATTTTCTTGGCAGTGATCATCCCTTATAATTGTGTTCATGTAATTGTATGGTCTTGTGATGCGTTCTTTCATTCGGAAATTACTATCGAGATATCTCTCAAGCGTTAAATAACACCTGATTCAATAGACCTTCAGGTAATGTTTTCCCTCTCACCCCCCACCTCTTCTTCTGTTCCCAGGTTCAAGCCCGACGCAGCAAGTCAAGCAAACTTGTGTGCGCAAGAGCCTGATATGCGCCTTTGCCATTGCTTTCATCATCAGCGTCATGCTCATCGCAGCCAATCAGGTGCTGCGGAGTGGCATGAAATAGGAGCAGCGGCATTTTCAGCCTTGACCACCACCTAAAGGCTGCCTCACAGATAAAAGACTGAAGACCTGAAGCTTAAAAAAAAACGAAAAAAAAAAAACAAACACAACAGACAATCACGCAGCTGTAAAACTGGCACATGACTGCAGAATAACCAGAGTCACTAAGGACACTACATGTGCAGGAATTTGTCTTGGTGTCAGGGACATACTGAAAACTTACAGAGTTTCAAGGACAACAGGACCTCACCCTAGAAAGAGACAGTGCTGTGTTTGAAGTGGACGGCTGACTATACATATCACTCTTCGTAATACAACATTTAGTATCCATTAGCTATGTGCATTTGAGCAGTGTTGCATTCAGTTAGGTGGCAGCTATAAAGAGAAGTGTTGTGACTGTCCAGTTTTGTATTCGTCCAGTATACCATGCCGTTTATTATAAACGAGTAGAAAGAAATCTGTGAAATTTTGTGGGCACCATTGGAGAAAATGTATTCCTGAGGCTGGAAGGTGTTGTTATGTGCAAGGTCTGGAGTTCGCAGCGTTGTGGAGATATTGTATGCGGTGCAACATTGTTCAAAAACCACTTTGGTATAACAATAGCTCAGTAAGACGCACATAATTGCAGGGAGGAGCATTTGATTATGTGGATAGGTTCACTCATTCACAGGCTGCAGGGTGAAACAGGTAAACAGCTCGTGGGGAGGAAGATGTTGCGGTCCGAATGGACAGGTAACTGGCTGGAAAGTGGCTGGACATGCAGTAAACACTCGACTCTCTCTGGCTCCACTGTGGGGCTTTGCAGGCCTCAGAGGATGACCATCATCTATGCATGAAATGCATGGATTTAAAAAGTCGTCTTGACACATTTGTAAAAGTTCTTCTCAATGTATTAATCATTATGACTGTGTAACAGCTGTTTTCAATTACTTAACGACAACTGTGAGCAATTGTGTGCAGTGCGGGGTATCAGCAATCACAACAAAAGCAAAGCATACAACTGCATGAAAAAGAAGGGCTGCTTTATACATGCTCGTACAAATGATTTTCGGGATTGCTAAGCTGTAGACCTTTTGCCTCGCCGGGCGCCTAAAGACCATCGCCCACTGCCACCGTAGATCAAGTTAAGTGTGTCTCTCGACCATATAAAGAATATGCATCGAAATTGATGTGGTTGATAGTGCAGGTGTGCAGGAATGTATTTTGTTCTTTTTTTTTTTTATGTTCTGTCTGGATCCGTTGCTATAGAGCAATAAATGTATGTAAAATAGACATCCCACATGCTTTAGACAGACATGAATCTTTGAAAACGTTAGCACCAATGGACCTATTAACTGTTGAGGTCAGAAAAGTTTCTATAGCACTTTTCAAATTTGGGTTTTGGCAATACAACGGAGACCCTCTTATACAGTGAGATGCAGACAGATGAGATGCAGACAGATAAGTGGGAACATGTGTGTCAGAAGCTGCCCAGTGCATTGAGGTTTGACAGGGGCCGAATGGTGTAAACTGTTGCAATAAAACATAAATATCTGTGAAGCACCACGTGAATTTGATTGGGCGTAGTTTAGATTGTTGTGCATGCATCTGGGTTAGGTACATCATTATCAATGTGTATTGTACATATAAACCAACTTCAACCAAAGCTTTGGAGGGATCTGTGACAGCAGGCCTGGGCCACATAACGACAGCAAGCTCAGTAAACAACTGATGAAACTAACATTTGAATTCTTGAGGAGAAGCCAGCAATCCCGCACAAGTACCACAGTCCCTTGTACTCGTCATGTTCTGATCAGTAGACCTTAATCAGGAAAGGTAAAAAAAAAAAAAACTAAGGAAAAAAAAAGCCCTTTCAAAATGCCCTCAGAATCTAAATAATTCACATTTTATGAACATCCCGTTTAAGGATCTCTATTGGCAGCTCCCCAAACCTGGATCTCACACATGAGCCAGAACCTCACAGAGGCAACAAAATTAGACTACCCTATCGCCCAGAGCCAGGCGGGATAATGATTATCTGATGCAACCGGGCAATTTGTCAAAAGTGTCAACTCTGTGGGGAAGACACTATAAAAAAAAAAAAGAAAAAAAAGAAAAGAAAAAAAAGAAGCCCATTTTTTAACAGATACCTTTGTTTCCATTTTTGCACTTTAAGATGTGCTGCAGCGCACAACAACAACAACTCACCACCATGATTGTTCATCCAATTACTGGTATAGTTTGGGCCTTGAATTACTTTACCATAGATGCATCTATTTTTGTGAAAAGTAAATAATAAATATGATGGAATAGAATATTAACCGACTGATAAAAATTACGCCGTCTCATTCGTGTTCTATTATATCATCACCGAGGGAACATTTTCATGGGGAATAAAGTTCTAATTATAATTTGATTTGTTGCCTTATTCTTTGAGACACTTTGGCATTTTGCATATACATAAAAATACACCAATCATGGGTTTATTATTTATCACCAGAGCAAAGTGTTCAAACTAATATTTATTTTCTTTTTACCGATGAAAGAAATTGTATGAACATATTGATAGTCTACTGAATGTTCTATTTCCATTGTACTGTACTTTGATACTTGTCTTTGGATCTTGCAAAAATGTTTATTGACCATGTGATACGTGTTCATTGACTCCACCCGATGTTCTATGTCTGTGGAATGGTATTTCACATGAATAAAATAACGACCATGTTTTGTCAACTGTGAAATAACTTTAGATTTGTCAAGGGAGCTTAAGATGACTCTATGAAATGCTGAGGATCAGTTTGGATGTATCGATTGACATCCTGACATTTCAGATTGAAATCCACGCATGGTGGTGGATTTTTCGAGGTTAGCTGAATCCTTTGGATTGCTTTATTCTATTTTGAGATACCCTTTGGCTTAGCAGAGTGTTTTGGACGCCATCTTTCACATTTATCCCAACAAAATGGCCTCTTATATCTTTAATGTCCACTAGCGATGGTCAGGCTTTTCTATTCTGGCAGTCTAAAAGGAGACTGGGAGAGACTATTGCCACCATCATTCACTAGAACAATGCTGCTTTATGTTCTGCATAACATTGTCTACCTAAGTTATCTATACAGACTCTCATCAATATAATTGCAAAAGGTGCATTAAGTAATCAAGGACTGAGGCATTGCACACCTCCCTTTGGTGTCCCGTAATGGCGAGTAATGAAGGTAAAATTGAAGAGACACGTGTTGTGAGGCAGTAATCTGTCTACATAGAAAAACTGGAAAAATACTACTGCATTTACATTCGCCTTTTCAGCTCGAAAAGGAAACATCTCGGCCACTTTAGCCAGTAAATGTTGCAACGCCGGTCTCTTGCTCACAGCACCACGTTCCGCCTTTGAGCTGCTGAAAATGCATGTAGGTGGTGAGAAGAGATTAGGAGCGTCTTGAATTGCCAGGAGGGAGAGAGTTTGTGTCCCAAAACTGAGTTTAAACCAGCCAATAAGTACTGAATGCTGGAAATCTAAGCTCCCTTTGATGTAATTGTGGAATCATTTATACAAAGAGTTTTGATCTTTCTTTTTTGCAATAGGATGATGTTTACTACATCTTTTGGGTAGATACAACACTCGACAAAAGCATTTGGGTAGTCTTCACAGGTTTATGCAATTTATTTCTTTATTCTTTAATTGCCAAATCAGTAAAAAGCAGTGAGCTTATCCCAAAGCGTTTACATGTCTATGTGTCTATTAAAGCTTGGGTAGGCAACATTGGAAAAGTCAGCAAGAGTAAGCAGAATTTAAAACAGTGTTGCCAAATCTTTTCCAATGAAGGCTAATCGCTCTACCCTTAAAAGTAAAATCAAATATAACAAAAAGAAAATTCTAAAATACATTACCCAACCTAGATGTAACAGGTCAAATGTACAGTTATTCTATAAGTGCAATTAAACAATCTGCATCTCTAACTAAGGGTCCTATAAAAAGAAAATATATACATTGAAAATATGACACTCATCTCTGTATTGGATCCTGTTTTTGTGGTATTCTACAAACAAACTGCTGACTTGCATATATTTTTTCTCTACACTTCCTTCTGGACACACCTTTTGAGCAGAAGTTGCACCACCTCCAGTGATCAGAGTTAAAAACCACAGACAGTATCTGCTTTAAAATGTGCTTTCTAAAATCATTACCTTAAAAAAAATAATAAAATAAAACAAATAGATATTGGAATAAGCAATACTCAATTACATTCAACATGAATGTTGAAGGTAAATTGATAGAACTAATTGATAGAACTTCTTTTTAAAAAGTCATCACACTATCCATTTACATCAGGTTTTGGTAAAGCCTCTGAAACAAGCTACAAACAATATGCGATTACCTTTGAAACTCCACCATAAACATGTCACATTTTTGTCTCTAAATTGCTGAAAGGACGCCATCTGAAACAGGTCTATTTCTTGTCACCTTGAGTTTTTATGGGCTTCACGCCCTTCAACTGATTGTTGGACATGGCTCAATGAGGTTACCAAATGAAAATTAATATCTAAATGACCATGTATTCCTATTGGCTATAATGCACCGCTTCTGCATATTTGCATTCCGATATATTTTTTCCATCTTTCGCCACACAAGCCATTCAAATCTCTCAAGTGTCAATCCTGCATAGTAAATGTTGAGAGAGTCAGCAACTGTAATATTCCCGTGGCGTCAGACAACAGTAAGATCGACGTTGCATGTTATTGATGCCTAAAATAGAAATAGCTAAACAAATATACACATATATTGAAATAGAAACAACTAAAGTGTCTTTGTCCCTCTAGGGAAGTTATGATTAGATCCATTCAAGACACAACCTTATGTAAGAAATAAATTAATAAATAAAATATTTGCAATTGCAAAAGGAGAATGAAACTCTTGGAGGGACAATTGTATAGCAGCTTCCAGAAAAAGCATTTTGATGCATTATCCCATTGTAATGAAGGTCACTAACAGAAAACAGATTACTGATAATGATTGTTTTGTGTGTCCTGTACCACATTTTTCCAGCCCGATAGGCTCCACAGGGTTCCAATTGGCAGCACAAGCCATTGCCAGAATGAGTAACGGTTTTGTCATTCCCAGAAGGGGAGGAAATAGGAAAAGTATTTCATTTCTTTTGTCTCGACATTAATCAGTTGCTGAATGCCTCAAGGTGAACACTGGTAATCAAAAGGAAATAACTGGCATGACATTCATCTTTCTTGTGTGCTGCGTAGAAACCTTGGAGAAACAAAAACGGATAAAAAAAGAAAATACTCTGCAAGCTGACGCCAATGACCAGCAAACCATTATAGTGACCTGATGATCAATGGAGGTCAGAAAAATGAACCCATAAATCACAATGGAAGAAGAAGAAGAGGCACTTGTCAGTTTCTACATGGTGGAGCACCAAAGTCAGGAGCCAGATTTATCCCAGAATCCTCTGTGGGATCAGTGACTCATAGTAACTTCATTACTCAGCTGCAGGGTTCAGAAAGCTCTATTGCATCAGTCCGTAAAGGGCTCTCACTGAAGTTCTGCATATCGCCTGTCCGTTCCCCCAGGGACGATCTCCCTTCTTGGCAAAAGCTTAATGGCTTTTCATTAAAAGAAAATATCTTGACGCTGCTTCAAAGGATTGAACCAAGGTTTGACATGGTTCTTAATATGACTTGAAACTCACGGCATGAGCCCAATGGGTGGCAGAGAGAGGACATGAGAACATGTTTCGAAAACACTCAAGACTATACCTAAAATCTACGCGAACCCTTAGAGGAAGTTTTGTTAATCTTATCACAGCTGCTCAAACAAAATGGGCAATCGAGCATGTTTTCCTCTCTACCATACCTAAATAAGCCGATATGCTGCAGTGGCAGGGATAATCACATTTATTTATGGAAGGGAGCAAATTAGAGTGCAAATAAAAGTTTGTTCTGGGATCTCTGAATCCATAAAAAGCATTGGAGATGGATAAGCAAATGTTCACATGGGAGGACAACAATATTCATGCAGGAAAACACTGAACGTTAAATTTCTAATTGCTAATACTAATTGTTAAACAGTCAGGTACATAATGTGTATTTGTGTCCAGATAGTGGATGTGCATGCTAATGTTGCAAAGTAATCCTGAGATTGAGTTTCACTTAAACCATTAAAGGCTGCACGTTCTTTCAGCATCTTCTATAAATCCTCCTCACTCTCTTGGGCGTCTGAGCACAACAGATCATTATCATTTCCCAATAAGATGCTAAACACATTTGCACTATCCAACTAAGTTAATCATCAAGGGGACCGTCTGTATTGTTTGACAATCACCATCAATTTGGACTGCCCAGGCTGCATAAAGATTACTGGTTTGTGATCCATACATGCAGCAAGCTCTCCCAATCGGCAGTACCGTGATTTGTATCAATGCATATTGCATCGTCAGATTACATAGTTTTTAACAGGGACATTAGCAGTCACATCAGGCCACACTATGATTTCCTACGGAGAGCGAGTGATTAAAAGGGCTGGTTCTCACAGCAGCGGCAGAAAAATGGAGACATTTCTCATCCATTACTGATGAGCCTGTTTAGCCTCCATAGATGAAACCAGGGATCTGAGTGTATTAATCATTTATTCTTTAAATCTCACATTTCAGTAAGGGCAGAGTTAGAATTGTTTAAATTTGATTTTTTTTTTTTTTTTACATCCACAGTAATTAATAGTAAAGAAAAGCTGGAAAAAACTTAAGCCACTGAGTGAAGTTTAGAGTGATCAATTGCATTTCATTTCTCTATACTAAAGACACAAGGCTTTATGTGTGCTTGCTCCACAATTCTAAAATAAACTCTGGCCATTGCTCAACCTCCCATATTTTTAGCATTTTGTTACACCAAACGTTGTCTCTCAGCTTCTTAGACACAAACTGTTCTTATTTCAGCCAAAAGTTGGAAAGAGAGAAAGATGAGAGAATTCTAACAAAAACACTTTCTCAGTGGGTCTGATCACAAAATGCAGCAGTGGTTTAGCACAAAGCTGAAAAATAAATAGGCTAAACAAGCTTTGTCCCAATAAATTCAAATGTTAACTAAATATGTTTAGTCAGGATCAATTATAAAAAAGGCAGATATGTAATACCTCTGCCCACATCAGTGTCTAACTGTGTTCTGGCAGAAGTCGAGGCAGTCAAACAAACAGACAAACCGAGCCGAAAACTTAACGCTACTAGGCGGAGGTAACTACAATTCCTATGTTACACTAAAATCTTGAAAATGAATGGTAATCTTAACCATAAACCCAAACCCTAGACCAGATAGAACCCTCAATTGACTTAGTCAAAGTGACAAACAAAATGGTCCCAAAATTCATGCTTTTCCTCATATGACTTTCTATTTTTAGGACATTTTCTCCACACAATGAAACAAAAGACAAGACACAAGAGAACAACAGCTTTTTTTTTTTTTTTTTTACTAAAACTGCATGTCAACAAACAAGTTCCAATAGGACTCCACACAGCCAAACATTAAAGCAGCTCATCTCCAGCCACTTTCCGCTTCGAAATCATCAATCACTGGAACAACAGGCCTGTCCAGTTCAGGCTGCCACTCTCTCCCACCCTGTGCCCCTTCCAGCGCCCCTTCTAGCACCTTCATAGCTCGCGAGATGAAGAGTAATCAACAGACTTCCAGGAAATCAAACAATGTTATATTTCCTGCCAGGAAGAGATGTCATTCAAGTCGACCCCTAGGTCAAGGTAGTTTGCTTATGCGAGTGAGGATCTGGGGACCTATTTGATGCCATCAGTGATGGGCTTGATAGGAGCAGATGGACTACTCGCTGTTGATGTCGTGCCAGCTGCCACAAGTTTAAACTTTTATTTTCTCTTATCATTGGTTGTTTATTTATGTTTTATGTATTTTATGTGTGTTCTTTTTTGACAGGAGGAAAAGCTTTGGTGCTTTTCTTTTTCAGCTGATGTGACAGAGCCTCAGTATAGAGTTGTTTTAACAACCCTTCTGAGCAGCGCGGTTACTGAGAGGTCAGGAGGCAAGATGAACTAAAGGCTAAGTCCAATTAACACTTTTCGTGTCTCTTTAAGTTGATGACTAAGACTCCATACTCTCCGTTTCCTGTTATTGTTAGGTTTGAGACTGCCAAGACTACCAATGCTGATGTGCTCGGAGAGCTTGTTACCCTTGAATACAGTATAAAACAGTGTTTCATGTCATTATTAACCTGATTCAGCAGAAAAGTGAAATGTTTTTGTCTGTTAAATTTTCCAAATTCTGTCAAAGTCGGAGTCTCTAAGTGAAGTGATTGTGCTAAAATACTGTAGAGTGATTCCAATGGTTAGTGTTTTGTTTGTGTTTTTTTGTCTACATTTAGAGACCATCCAGTAAATAAGCAAGACAATGTGGCGGTAACTAAAGAGACCTTCTTGGTAAGAGAAAATTAAGACCTCACCAATAGGGTTTCAAGTTTAGTTTCACCGGCTTCAAAAAGCAATGCAACAAATTAACAGGAGTGTAAGGGAAAATTTAAATGGAGAAAAGCCTGTACACACTCACACACTCCTGAGAAGAAGTTTAATCAGCCCAAATAAATGAAAAACACCTGTGTTAGCTACAGTGGTTAGCTAGCTAGCTGTAGCAAATAGCATACTCCTCGGGGGTTTCAAGGGCTGCAGCAATTTCTGTCCCCTTTTTGTCCTTCTCCACTCTATCATGGTACATATGGGAGGACACATCAAAGAGGCACTCTTGTTAACGCAACTACTCCACCAGTTTCTTCTCTTCTTTTCCATAGTCCAAGAGAACCAAACCTTGTTCACTTTCTTGCGCCTCCACGAAGTCCCCCCCCCCCCCCCGTGTTTGCTGTCTTCCTGATTTGAGAGAGCGCTATTAGTTGTTGACAATGGTCACGGTATTGAACTTACGATAATATTAAACATGTTTGATTCTATCGGAAGATCAGAACGAGAAAAAGACTGATTCATGACAGCTCCGACTTAGTTATGACAGCCCTACGCCAAACGATCGAGATCACGGGAGCGCGCCACAACTATAGCAAAACTCTTGTGATTTTATGACATCATTGTACATGTGTTTGCGACAGTGACATCACATGAAAAGTTGCTTGTTGTAAGGCCTTCGTTAGGGTTGCTGTCATACAAGCAACTGGTCTTTTAAAAGTCTGATCAAAAGTCGTCGCAAAACCCTAGCAACAGTGCTCGTTCACGAGGCAATGTAACTTCCCATTTGCACAAAAAAGGTAAAAGCTGCTCTTGTAGCTACCTAATGAGATCTAGATGGAAAAATGCCTAATCATTTACCCTTTATAAAGCTCTTAATTGAAAGCTTAAGGTCACTGGAAGCGAAAGGCTACGATTAGTCAATTTCATGAGCAGTTGGTAATACCTCAAATGTAGGGAGCTTGGATCTCAACATTTAGAGAGACGTGACCCTCTCTCTGGCTGTCGGCATCAACCAGTCAGGTCCCTCTGCAGGGAGGGATAACATCCCACAACTGCAGAATCAGAGGCTCAGCAGCTCTGTGCTGCAGAGGTGTCAGGCTGTGGTGCAGGAGGCGGTCAAACGAGGTAGCGACTGAAGGATTACAGAGTGACTACAGATGCAAGGCTTTTTACCTTCCTTACTTGTGCTTCCTCCACAAATTCAAAATGTACAGTGCCTCACTTATATGCATCCTTAATATTGTAACTCAAATAATGACATCGCACCACTCCTTATAAAAAGCCAGCAGCTGAAAAGTTGATTTTCTCTCTGGGCTGGAGCACAGACTGCAGCAACAGTTAATAAAGATTCTGTGAAAAACAAAGTACTTTTTGCAATATTGCTTGAAGTACTTTGTTGATCAGACAACTTGTGACCATGTGAGGAGGCAAAGTGATTGCGATTGAATGTAAGTTGACAGAGTTTGTCAACTGCAAATACATTAGTCATCGTCACGTGTAATTCAGAGCTGACATGGGTTTGCAACTCCATTGGTTGCAAAAACAAGTCTGGTTGTATAAAAGTCTATGAGATAATGAGCCTACCTCTCACTTGATTTATTACCTCTGTAAATGTTTTCCGAATGAGTTTACGGTCTCAATTGCTAGATTCATGTCTTCGTCAATACAGACTGATGTTCATTTAGTCGATTATGGTCCCATTAAGAGTAAAATAGACGATAAAGCAGAGTATGCTTTAGGGCGTGGCTGCCTTGTGATTGACAGCCACCACAGTGTTTTCCAGTTTACTGTTGTCGGTGTTATCATTTTCCAAATTTGACCCTTTCAGTGTGTGTTTGCAGTTCATGAAAGTTAATTGTAACCTCTTGGTTGCATAAAAATGTCTTGTTCAGCATTCAGTTGTACTTAGCTCCACCCTCTTGTGTCACTCCTGGTTCCATAACATCAAAATGGCAAGGGTCATGAACCGAATTAGAGAAGGCCAAAACACCAAACTCGAGACTTCAAAGTCAACAAACCAATGGTTGACGTCACGGTGACTATGTACCACTTATACAGTCTAATGTAGACATACTGTAAGGCCTATTAGCTTATCTATCATGTTTTGGAGTGCAATGCTAAATCTGATACAACAACACCAGATAATTTGGTGGTTAACATTCATACTAGACCTTACTTTTTACTTAAATTTCACACTGTGTCACCCCAATAGTAACCCCACTGTGAACAACAACAATGACAGCAATCCAACAGGTGGTCAAACACGGCATTGATGGAGACATAATTGATTTGTAATTATTATTATTTCCCATCATTGTTGTGCCTTTTATGTTAACATTTCTATACCATTATTCATGAAATAAATACAAACATTTAATCCGACATACATTCAAATTTAATTCAGTTAATGTTGCGTTTCTTTTCTCCATTAGCCTGGCGGAGCACTGCAGCACAGAGCAGCATTGGGGGAAGCTTTTTTTTTTTGCCCCACCTTTCCTCCTATTAACCGTTACATCATTATTACAGTCTCTAGACATCTGGCAATCACGCTACAATGACTTATAGACATACCAGTGGTGTCACTGTTTTTTTTTAATAAATCTCAGTGCTATAACTTTCCATCACTGCCTACCAGATTCCAGTGTGTCATGTTTCTGTCTGTCTCTGCAATTGTCTTCAGTGGCATTATCATTCACGTCATGGTCATGGACCCCAGCCAAGAGCTTGATTGGATCAGGAGTCACAGAACTTCCAGTTTTAATTGAATTGAAGCTGCTCCCCCCAGGAGTCTTCCAGTGGCCTGTGGGTAGAAAATACCAAGCAGAGCATTAAGTATATGCATGAGATGGTTAGGGTGCATTAACTGGAGGCTTTAAAGAGGTTAATACCCAGTGAATATCAATACATTATTCTTTTTTCTTTGACATTTTCGTGGTCAGAATACAAGCGGCCTAATTTCAGACTGTGTAAGAGAATACAAACAGACCATTAATATTTGGAAACTATACAGCCTGAATAAATATTTCATGAAAAATGTGAAGATAAATGAGGCTCTATGAGATGAAAGTTGAGCCCCCGCCTGATCATGAATTTTAATCTCTATATCTTGATTGTCAAACAATCTGCTTTTTATCCCTTTGATGTGCTGGGTTTCACATGAAGAATTATCAGACTGAAAAATTGTTATTAGGTTGTTTTTTTCTAAAGCCTGGCATCACTCTTCTGCCATGTTTCCCTCAACTGTTTGTGAGCTTGGAGGTAGCTCGATCATCCTGCTAACTATCACAGCTAAAACATGTTTTCCCATAAGCGCCTGTGGAGAATTCTCAGAAGCATAGTTGCTTCCTCTTCTGCTGTTGTTCCCCCCAACAAAAACACAAACACAGCAGACCATGCAGAAAATAGAGAGCACTTTTTGAGGAGTTAGAAGTAATGAGTCATATTTCTCCTATTATTGTAAAAGAAAACTTATTAGAATTGTTGTGTATATGCACACACACCAATCAATTAGTATTACTGCTCATATCCTCCTGGAATCTCAGAGATGAAAAGGCTTTAATACTTTTGTTAGAACACACTTAAAACGGATATCAGAGCCCCGCCTGAATCAAACGGTTGGCAGGTCTGCGTTTGCTTCATCACAGCTTGGAAGTGGAGCTCCGCTGTTTAATAGAAGGGCCCTTCATTTTTATATTCATATTCATTTCATCAAAATTTCTATTGAGAACAAAAGAAAGAATGAATCAAAATCCATAAATGGCTGGAGATTTAGACTTCTAACGTCACATAGAATATGAAATATGAGGTTTGAGAACTTTATAAAAAGGGAATCAAAAACAAATTTTTTGACCTTTTAAACGGGTATCCACGTCATAGATTAAAAGTGGAAGCCACAAATATTGACATTTACAAGTTAGATTATGTGATGCCATACCAGTGTGTCTGCACATTATAACACTGTGTGACGTATTACTTATGACAGATTTAAGATTTTAGAACTTCCTCTGCTCCTTCTATCATAACAAACCCGCAATATTAACAACTTCTAACGAATCAAAAGCATCAGTACGCTAGCTTTTGTCAGCCTTGCTGTGTAGCTATTTTCTACTTTTAGTGTACAGGTAAGCTTTGAAGAAGTGCATGACACAACTGAAAAGAAGAAAACAATTTGTAAAACTTTACAAAGTTTTTTACCTACAGTGTTAAAAAAAAATATATATATATATATATTTATTTACATTAGGTTAGTTCGTATGTAACCAAGTCGTTTTGTTGCCTAAATCGCTTTTGCATTAAAGGGGCTTGCGCAGGCGCACTGATTGCTCATGTTGCTGGACACTATAGGAAAACACCCGAAAATTAACAAAATAACTTCATTATCAACATATCATACGAGGCATTGTATGCGGATACGTTGCTATTTTTATATGGTCTTTGAAAGTCTGGGCTGTCGTGAGACGAGCGACTGTTGATCGATCGTTAACTACGGTCTCACATTGTTCTTTTGCTCTGTAGTTGCTGGGAGCCAGGCTTTGAAGGTGCAAATTGTTTTATTGTTTTTAATATACGTATGTACCAAGGACTCCCTAGAACGTATTGATATTGAGTTGATTATCCTAAATTATTAATTTAATCAAAACTTTCCACAAACAGTGAATAAGGAACTCATCATGGTACATATTGATTTTTTTGGGATTTTCTGTTTCTACCAGATTCAAATCATGTTGTTGAACTTTCTCTTTAAAACTTTAAATCTTTGTGCGTATGAATGAATAAATAAAATGCAACACATTTTATGCAAAATGGAAACATGTCTTACTCCAGTCTGGCTACAGATATCTTCTAATCTAGCAAAGTCTCTTGCCAGCAAACATAGTCCATCCATCCATCCAGCACTATAAATTGCAAATTATAATATAATATCATTTAACTACACCATAAAAGTAATCCGACTGCCTGTCAAACCTCTTGTCCTTGGTGAATTCTACAAGTAGGAGTTATTACTGTAACACTTAATGAGTGGGAAACAAGGCCCATCTGAAACACAGCTAAATCCAAGAGTATTATACAAGGACACTGAATACATACAATTAATTAATACACCACATTAGCTGTGGTGGATATTAAGCTTGTGAAGCTGCAGTTAAAGGACAATTAAAACAATGGGTTTTACCAAAGTGATATGAGTTGCAGAAGGGAAAGAGAAAAAGCAACCCATATCCCACGTTAAATGAAATCCAGTTCCTATTCAGTCACTGTTTGCCTAGATGAAATTCTGGTTTTGGTCAGGGTCACTGGCAGCACAACTGATGAATGAAAAGCAAAATACTGCCTACAAACTGCGACTAAGCATTTCCTCCAAGGAAACCTGGGCTTTGGTCCCTTTTGGCTTCCTTCGTCATGAAATGATCCCAGACCAGCCAGGTTGGTAAACACAAACACAATGCTAAGGTGGAATCACACACATTACTTCTAACGATTCCCAGACTGAATTCCAAACCGTTCCCAAATATCTCTGTTACCTACGGAGCGCCAAGACTGATTTATTTTGTAGACATGGCAATACGTCAAGGTTTGTGAGACAACAACCACTGAGACTCAAGGTGAGCATAGCTCAGCCTATAAACAGATGACAAAAACATCGCACTTGAGCAGGTGTGAATTAGTTTAGCCATTTACAGTATCTTATGATCAAAAGGGTCTGTCATTGAGTGAGCAGGTGGGGGTTAACCACCTCTCTCAAGGACACTTCAGCTTTTACACTTGATGGATTTACATTAATCTTGGCTGTTGCAATGACTGAGCACATGTACCATCTTTATTTCATCCCCTTAGAAATAGTATATCATAAGTCCGGGCAGGCACTCTCAAATACAGGATAAAGATTAAGACCAAATGGAGAGCCCATCTTTTAAAGCAAGACAATGGTGTCCCTTGGTTGGGTAACGCTAACTCTAAAATATTGCTACGTTACCGAGTTAGTTTGCTGGCTTTAGACTCTTCTCAACCTATACTACTGTTACACTGCTACCCTTTTAGCATGTCACAGAAACATTTCAGTGGTTTTACCATTCAAATAAAACAACAAGAAAACACACTGTACTGTACAGTTCCTCAAAAGGAGACAAGTTTGTTGTTTCCTGCTTGTGTGGTCCCACTTTTGACAGATGACCTGCAATGGGAGGGTGACGTAACCGAAAGGGGCTAGCTGAACTAGCATTATGACAAGCAGGCTAATAACTAGGATGTTTACTGCTTTTTACGACTGGCTGTGCATGCTATTCTTACAGTGTCGGGTTGAACAACATGAAATATGTTACAATGGACACATTTCAGTAGGAATTAAATATTGAAAATGCAATAGGTCTTTTTCGTCCCAAAACCACGGAACTTTGTTAGCTTCGGTTCAATATCTTACGAAAAGTTATTTTGGTATATTTTGTGCGTTTTCCTACTAATGTCCAGAAAAACGAGCAAACAGTGCGCCTGCTCACGATTGCGAGACTCGCTGCCCAATAACATATCCTAACCTTAACCATTCAAAGTCAATGCCTAACCACAACCAACAGGTAAATCTAGGGTTACTATCCAGCCAAGACCCTGTAGAGACAGTGGTCTTAACTCAAAATAGTCATGTGGCTGTTCTTCCCTGATCCATATTCCTCATGTTTTTTTATTTTATCTGTCTTCCCATAATGTAAATTTACTATTGGTATGTCTGTCTACCATGTAGACCTCTCATCAAACTCGTTTGTCTTTTTAGTGTTTTTCCTAATTCAAACCGAGGGTCTAGGGGATGCTGTACGCTGTACAAATTGTAAAGCCCTCAGAGGCCAATATTTTATTTTCCAGATTAAGATTGACTTGACCAAACTAAAAAACACTAAACAACCGTCCTGACCTTTGGGAATATAGTATGTGTAACAAAGTAAATGGACCTTTGAAATCAAATCAGATTTGTTTTTTTATGTGGGCCTATGTTTGGCTAAAGGCATTAGTTGATATATTGCAATCATATATTGTATCATGCATATTTGTGATTTATATAAGATATCTTTTTTGCACATGTCACCGTATTACAGAAGCATGCAAAAATCCTATCATTAAAATCTTGTTTGTCCTGCATATACTGTACCATGCAGGAGCAAGAGCTTTTAAAAAGGTAGGTATTCCAGTTCCCCAAGTGAAACAAACCTCTCGTGTAAAGAGCAAATTCAAGTAACATGCAAATGGCTCTATTCAAAACCCTCTCAAATTATAGCAAAAATAAAAAAAAACACCCATAAACTGAATAAAACAGCCTTAATGTGTTTTGCTGTGAAGGCAGTACATTTTCCTGTGTCATCATGCTCTTCAGATTTAATACTGTCGCTCCTTAATAAAATATTCATCTGTACTGTATGGTGAGGCCATTTAAACCAACAGGAGAAGTGAATTGCCCTGCCATTCCTCCTCACCCAGCTAATCAGACACAAATTGAAAATATCCAGCCTCCAATTTCATTCTGACTTTCAATATTCCCTGTCTGCCAGTATGATGTCACATTTACTACAGACCCTGCTGGCTGTAAAGGTGGAGATAATATAAGTGGCTTAGGAATGAGATTTGAATTTCATAGCCCAATATAATTTAGAGTCAAATTGGGCAATATGTATTCTGTACCCCTAAAAGGAACTTCCTCACATTCTGATTTGAGTGGGGAAGCAGTTGGGTCATAGGAATGGCATCAAATAATGGAGCCATACATGTGTTCCCATCAACTATCATGTTGCCATTTCTTTGCAAATGCACCGATCCTATTCTATCAGCCATATCTGGTTAAATGAGTAGGAAAAATTGAACAGTGTCCCGGAGGATTTAGCGGTAGGCTCGCAGCTTGACTCTTCCCTGCAAGTCTGCAGAACCGAGGCTGTTCTTGGAAATATTTTCCTTCAGTTGCTAATGGAAACAGGTTATGGGGAAATAGCAGGAGGCTTGAGAGGTGGGTCAGTTGTGGATGTTTGACTGATTTAATGAGTTTCTTTACTAATTTAGCAGATTCAGTTAAAAAGGACCGGTTAAAAGTGAAAACAACATGTGGAATGACGCACAACAATAACATTTAAAGGATGTGTAGGAATAGACCAGTATGCCTAGGAACTACATCCACATTGGAGGATTCTGCTCCTCATGATTTACGTACACTGCCAACTTTTCCAACAGACCTCCAATTAACAATCGCATTTCCATTGACAGTAAGAAGTAATTACTTCTTCCTAACCTAACCACAGCGTAGTCATGATTAGATATTGTAGAAAGTTGGAGGTTTAAAAATATACATTAAATGGCAAATGGAATGAATGGAATATGGGATTTTGCCTTATTCTCATAGACTGTATAAAATATGGACGTAGTCTCTGTGACGTCACCAATAGGTTTCTGAGGCCGTCGCTATCTTGACAGTGTCGACTCCTAACTCCCAGCTAATCCAAAAATGGAAAAAAAGGTGGATCGTCGGTAAAGCTGATGCGGGCACCCACTTCTTACTCAAAGCGGCCATGCATAACCTTAAGCCTGAATATAATTTAAAAACAGGCAAGTAATATAAAAAGTTGTCATGAAAAGGGAAATTACTTACAAAGACCAACACTGTTTTTTAGTACCTGTCTGTAAACATGTTAATTTCTGTTGTAAAGTTGGGCATTTTAACATGGGGTCTACGGGGGTGTTGCTTTTGGAGCCAGCCTGAAGTGGTCATTCAAGGAACTGCAGTTTTTGGCACATTTGCGTTGGCTATATCTTTCAGCAACGGAGGCTGCAAACAAAAAGAACAAATAAATAAAAAGTTTATTTAGTTTATAAAGTTTTTTTTCTTTTTGTCCTGATTTTGAAATATCTGTCAAAGATATGTCTACCATAATACCATAAAGGTGAATAGACTATTTATTGTGGTGCACACAATGAAAGAAAGAAAATAATGTTACGTATAAAGTTAAAGGATAAGACATGTTATACTCCCCTAAATTATCTGTGGCACTCTACTGAAGAGCAAATCTTTAGAAAAAAACAGGTCACAAATACATTGTTTTCATTTAAAAAACAGTTGGGAGCTGTAGCCTTTAGCAAACATAACTCAAACAGAAAAAAATAAATAGTGCATTTTTGGGGGGTTATTTTCTGCAACGGCGTGGCTCACCAATGTGCTTCTTTTGATAACAATGGTGGTTTAAGGCACAGAGAAATAAAGTATTTATCATTGAAGCCGAACTACAGTAGTTTGTAAAGGTTATAGCTTATTGTTGAACCACCTGAGACTAAGGGGACGGGGACATGTCCAGGCTCTTGGCAGGGCCAGCGAGCTTTCCAACATGAGGGATTACTGAAATAAGGGACGAGGATGTAGCTGTGATGTCTTTGAAACTTCTCCCTGCTGGTGCTTAGCACAGCCTCGTCAAGTCACATTTTATGATTACCTCTGAGCTGCACCCAATCATAATTAAGGTGATGACAGTCTCACCGGAGCCCGGCTGACGACAAGCTACCCGGCTGTATTGTGGAAACGACGTGAAAAAAGAAAACTTGATCAGAAGTCGCAGAAGCATATTTTTCAAAGGATGCTAAACAATCATGAGGGAAACATTATGTTTTAGCCAAATAGAGAACATTATGTCCCCAGAATATCCAAGGCTATTGTTCAGCACACTCCACCAGAGAAAGGCAATTTGATGAGGCAAAAAGTGCGAGATTCTGCTTCAGATGTGACCACTGTTTCTCCAGAGGGAATTTCTATTCTGTTTTTCACCACCAGCTGGTTAATCTTTTTCCTTTCTAACAACATGGTTCATACTTATTAAAACCAGAAACGAGAGGAGCTCAATGGGTCGGCATCCTGGTGAACGTGCAGTAATCTCTAGAGAGTGGTGAATGTGAAAGTGATGCTAGAATACACAACACATATCAGACTAGTGTCACTTTGAGAGAGATATAATGTAAGTTATCTCTTTTGATGATTAGAAATTCACATGTTGATATTAAAAAAGGTCTAAAAATTTCTTTTTTTTTTTTTTTTTTTTTTTTTTTTAAGAGATGTCTGGAAATTGTAAGAAGGGAGGAATTACATTTGCGGAATTAATGAGCGTGTCTAGTTTTGTTTCAATTTACCGGTATTTTCCCACAACAATGACCATTTCCGCAACTTCCAATATTCATGGACCCTGCTTGGGAGGGGGTGGCAGAACGCCTTGTTTGGCAGTGATCCACATTTTAACCTGGAAGAAGAACGTGTTTTTCCAGCTTCCGATTTAAGCATGGCGGTGAAAAAGAAAACTGAATATTCCAGTTATTTAAATTCAATAGAACTCAATAACAGTGTTTACTGCGGTCTAGTTTGTCCATTTCTTGTGCCGCAGTAATGGTGTTTTTTTTCCTCCTTTTTTAGAGGTATTAAACAGGTCTTGAAATGTACTTGTGCCCTGATTTCTGTTGACCATAAAGAATATTAGCTGGAGGAGACACAATATTGAACGATGCTCTGAGTAGCATTTAAAGCCAATCAATACATGACAATAAGATTAATAAGGATTCCTTGGTATAATTACTGCCAACTAATAAGAACAAGGTTAAGAGGATCATCGGCGTACCTGAATCCTGCAGCTTTAAGAGCTAGTGTTTCACACAAGGTTTGTCTGCATGCGCTTGTTTTCTCCTTGGCTTAAGAAGATGAACATGTTGGAAGTGACTTTTCCATGAGTACTTCACTTGTCTCCACATCTGCCATTATAGGGCAGCTTTATCTCTAGTTTGCACCGAAAGACTAGTCAAAAAGACAAACAATCACCTGGTACTTTTTCCTGATTTGCGCTGTAAATCACAATCTATGAAGTGTAAAGTAATTTTGAAAATCAGACTGTGATTGTTAGTCTAAACCCAGGAAATGGTTGCATGGTTGTTTTATGATGGTGATTATCAGTTCTGGAGTGTACACTTGATAGGTGGTCTGAGCTGGAAACGCAGGAACTGATAGCCACAGAAAGCAGTAATAATAAGGTATCTCAGCTAGAGACAGACAACAAACACACTGGGGGGAAAACAGCAACTGAAAACCTCCCTCTATATATACACTGGGAAAAGCTAATGAGGGATGAGGTGCAGCTGGGCAGGCAGGTGAAGAAAATCATGTGATTGACAAAAGAAGCAACCTCAAAGAGGAGAGGAAAACGATTGGGCCTATCTTAATTAAACATAAATGTATGTATGTGTAAGTATGTATGTCTGGTGTGTACCTTCATGTTGTTTTCTCGATACATAAGCCTGTTCTGGTTGAGGAAATACATTGTGGGGCAATCAAAACTAAACTGCCATATTTGAATGTGACGTTATATGTTGCTGCTGTACTCGCCTGATAGTACCTAACATAGAAAAAACAATAAACTGCTCTTTGTCTCTTAGCGTTGACAGCGTTGCTGTTAGCGTTGGTTTCTTTCATTGTACTGTATCTTCAGTTCAGTTCATCTTTATTGTCCCTCGAGGGGAAATATGGTTTACAGTGGAGGGGAAAAACACAAACACAACGTTCAATAGGACATGGGACGTTAATCAGTTGAAGTAAACAACCATGCGGGGAAAAAAAACAGATGTATCTGTCCGTTTAAAGTCTCAAACCGCTGTAATGGTAGCCAAGATAAAGTTCTGCTGCAGTCAAGTCATGGTTCTGTGCAAATTATGCAAATTTTTTGGCACTTGGGAGAAAGGGAAATTTAAACCTTTTGCCCTTTGCCCTGGGGGACCTGTATCTCCGACTGGAAGGCAGAAGAACGAATTCCTCCAAAAGTGCATGGTCAGAGCTGGCAAAGAACAACCTTGCCTTCTGCAAAACTTGTCTGTTGTAGCATATATAGGACTATATATAAGAATTGGATGTAGTCAAGTGAGAAGTATGATAATTTTCTCATAGACTTCTATGCAGTCAGGCTTTTTTTGCAACCAGTGGAATTGCCCCCTGCTGGATATCAATGCATATCAATGTGAGATTTAGGCACTTCCTCATTGGCTTCACTTCTCAGTCTGTGAGGTTGCCATCTGTGTCATAGATATCTGCTAAATAATTTTGCTGGTATGTTGCCATACCAAGAAATCAAACAAAAGTTTAAAAAGGACTCAAAAAAAGGATTTGTAAAATAAAGTCATCATTGTCTTCTCCACATGTTAAGTATCCAGTCTGCGCAAGGAGTAAAGTATATCTATATTTTCTGTTTCGCTGTTTTGTTAAAGTGTAAGCTATTTCATCAAGTTGTCTCTTAGTGAAATGCTCTCTGGTAGTCAGTGACGCAGTGTTTATGTCTAGGGCTTTTATTGTGAAAGGGACAACACAGACCCGGAGGCGGACATAATTGCATAGTGAAAGCGAGGTTTATAGTCAACCAATCTATATGCTGATGGTGTCTTTATTCCACAGCCATTACATTGTCAAATCAACATTGACTTCATAGTGATAAGTTAAAGCAAAATATTGTCTATTGCCACTTTCATTTCAGGAAGTGGTTGTCACACCACTACAAAGTATTTCACAACTGGACCATGATTGATCTCTCCATCCTGGAGCAGACTGATTCAAACAAGTCTAACTTTAGGAGATCACTGTCATTGTACTTACTCCTACAGTCATTTGTATATAGAATATATAATAATAGGGACAGGAAACACCCCTGGGGTGAGCCTGTGGATGATAAGTGCTTCCACGGGATAGAGCACCATTAGCCCTGACTGCCTGGGGCCTGCATATAAAAAAAATTATACCTATCTCACCATGTACCTGCATCAAGATTAAAAGTGGACAGTTGTTTATGCTTGTACAGACACTAGAAGTACCAAACATCAATTTGATGGAAGTTTTCTTTCTCTCCACAAGGTCACACTGGTAAAATAAAAGACAAGTGGAGCATTTTTAATTGAGGCTAAAGGGTAATACGATCATGTGAGACCTTTCGTGTGCTTGAAAGGGTTCACCAAACATGTTTTCTGGTTTTAACTCTAAGGACAATCGAGAAATAGATATAAGAAAAGTAAATCTTTTTTCCACACGTTTCTTCATTGCAGAATTATGGGACCTCACTTTTATCTTTTGTGCAGCCGCTTCCACATAAAGTGGTAAGCATACATTACGTCCTCCACCGTGAGAGTTTTCCCATTTCCATGGACATTGCAGCAACCACTGCAGCTTGTTGTTTCCTGAATGTAAAGTAGAGCGGAATAAGCATGCACGTTGAATCACAGAAAGTGTGACTCTCACATGACCAGCTTGTTGACTACTTAGTGCGCCACGCTATAAATAATTTCTCGCCAGCAAAGAAATAATTGAGCACCAGATACTGGCTGTAAGCTTGTTGTGAAAATAAGTGTGACATCTGTAGTGGCTACATTTTCTATCCAAACAGAGGAAAAAGAGGTGAAGACAATAAAATCTGAATTCCATGTTGACACGACCTGGAGTTATAGATTTTCAAATAACACATCATCATATTCAAGTGTGGACAGGCATAACCTTTATTCTACTGCCAGAGGGTTTCCTGATCAGGACATGTGCAGCATGATAATCTGTTCTTATTGGACTTTGCAGCACTGTGGAAGGCTCCCGAGCCCTATTTTCGGTTAAGGACTGCCACTGTGTGGTCATAAATATTTAACACAATTCTGCTGCAGTCAGGTTTAAAGTCCTCCAGTTTACAAGCCCTAAGAAATGT
The DNA here is from genome assembly GCA_943593645.1 of Bovichtus variegatus. Taxonomy (NCBI): domain Eukaryota; kingdom Metazoa; phylum Chordata; class Actinopteri; order Perciformes; family Bovichtidae; genus Bovichtus; species Bovichtus variegatus. Next base: position 1,034,800 of record CALSCE010010657.1, on the reverse strand, counting down.
GATTCCTGCGTCCCAATCATCAAACTGTAATGGTAATATTATATACTGTAGCTACGACTTAAAGATAAATCGGAAGAATTTAAAGTAAGTCTCACATTGTTCCTTCCGGTAAACAAAGGAGCAGTTTGCTCTATACCTGGGAAACACTAATCGTGTCTAATGGGCAAAAAAAAAAGTTTTATCTACCCTGGTAAAAACAATTCTGTTCTACCAACAGTCCAGCCTCCATCATCCGTCATCATTAAAAGAGAGAGAAAAATGAAGCCCTTTAACACTGTTTGTTAAAAGCAGCTACTGTCTTGTATTTCTGAGGCCATTTTGTTGTTTGATGGTGTATTTTGTTGTGTTTCCATGTCACTCCTTGACACTTTGGCTGAGATGGCGCCATGTTTTGACATTAAAAGCGGGTCTAAAATTGTGTTTTTCATCCTATTAAAACCTCAACAGAAAATGTCAGGATCGTTTTGGAATCAAATTGCACGGGCTTCTTTCTAGTGCTGTTATTTTACACTGGCGTTCAGAAGCCATACAGGAAGGTATGGCACACATACATTTCAGTGGCCTCAAAAGACCAGAATGCAATGCAGTCACAAGACATACAGATTGACAGAACTCAGTTTTTACAAAATATTAACAACAAATAAAAATGATGCCTATTACATAAATAACATCGGTAGGCTTAGGCCTTTTTATTTCTCAGAAACTTGCCATTTTCAAATATAAATTGTACATTGTACAAACTGTTTCAACAATTCACACAATAATGCTGGACGCAACTTTGACTTGTGTAGGATTACTGTCCTTCAGTAACACTATCCAGATTCTTTGTAGAAAGAAATTAAATTTTAAATATTGATTTTAGTTTTTTTAATTGTTTCAGAATCTTAGAAGATGAGAATCTTGATTCCTACATGAATAGATGTATCCCCCTCTCCCACCCACACACACACACACACACACACACTAATGAACTGTATTTAAATGCTCACAATGCCAAGTAACAGACTCACAATAATTCTCTGGCAGTTGTAGAGAGGCATTCTGGGAAACAAAGCCCATAACACAGTTTTAGGAACAGTAATTAAACAAACAATTCTGTAAATTAGAATGCTTTAGATATCCCAAAGGGAAAAAAATCTAAAAGTGTAAGGGCATTGAAATTTGACTTTTCCTTTAATTGTACATATCATGGTCGGGTGACATGGGCAGCACACTGCGGTGGTAGGGCAGCCCATAGACGGGGCTCATCCCTGCCTCGTGGAGGCTCTCCACTTTCCCAAACTGACGCAGGTAGAAGAGCAGGGTGAGCTTTCGGGTCATGGTCCTGAGCGCAAGGAAGGAGGCCAGGATCTGGGCGAGCAGGAAGAGGAGGTAGATGGAGTGGACGGCTCTCTCTAGAGGCAGGATGATAATTCCTTCATCGGTCAGGAAGAACAGCAGCACCGGCAGCTGGAACATGAAAGACAGGAGCCAGAAGGCTGCCAGCTCTGGCACCTGATGACAGGGAGGGAGGAGGGAAGAGAGAATTTGTGTTGGTGGATGGAGGTGATGCGAAGATAGTGCAGTCAGGCATCAAACACTTCAGTTGCATCCACATGACAGCACGGACACACACCTGCACACACACACACACACACACACACACACACACACACAAACTCAATAGAAAGTTGTAGCAAAGAGCTGATTGTTTACACACGCAGGCAGAATACTTAAGCAGTGACTTCCTCCCAATGTGTTATTCAGGAGACATGTTCATGATAAAAGAGCTCTGCGTTGTGGGTCAGAGAGGATGTGGGTATGAATGACCTTTTCTTTCAGGTTGCCAATGTAGCCCAGATAAAGCCTGACCACCTCAACGAGTGTGAGGAGGATCATCCCGGTTATGAGCAGAGCCTGGTAGTACCCGGGAAGATAATAGAACTGGAAACAAAGCAGAGGTGGAATGTCAGGAAGGTATGAAAACATCTTCTTTACTTGCAGTTCAAGGACTTCAAACAGTGCGCTGTTCAGCGGGCTAACACACCGACACCTTTCAAAGGATTCTGATGGCATGAGTTTGGCTTTACAGAAAGAGGATATAACCACTACCACTAGAGAGCGCCAACGTTTTCCAATTTAAAACAATGGATTTAATCAGTTGATTTAAATGTAACACAACTTCTGCTACTTCTGAATACAATAGTATTGTATACTATATAATAAATCATCTTTTGATTTGACCTTTGATTTGTCCATATGACACTAAAGATGCAAAATGACTGGTGATCAAAACTGTCCAATGAAAGATTTATGGCAAGCCCTTTTAACATTTCATCGGCAGCGGTAAAAGCAGTTGTAGATATCAACGATTGCTTTTTGACTAGTTGGAATTCAGAGCCAACATATCCGTAATGTGATGTTGTGTTGCAATTCTAATTAAAGACATCTACAATTAATTTCTCACTGTTAAAAAGGTTCGTTCTTGATATCAACAATTCATTTCTTTCTTCTAGTGGAAATGTTCATTTTACAGTAGATATCTGTAATGTTATAACAACTAGTCAACTTTTACCATTGACTTCTATTCAAACTCAATGACAGACACTGTATCTATAATTCTAGGATTTTGAAATGTTATAATTCCAAGTCGACTTGTTCATAATGTAATTGGTTGACTAGTTGCAATTCTAATTAATAATGAGCTACCTGTCAATCCTTGCGACCTATTCTTTTTTTTTCCTGGTTCCTGTATAATAAGTCACTGTAAACCCAGAATAGACTAGAACTAAATTGAAACAACAATATATCCTTTTTCTAGGCTTTGGACCAAGAGAACCCAACTGAAAACAACTAAATGCATAAAGGATCCAAAAAAATTAAATAAAAAATAGGAAAACTAAGCATTTTGTCAGTGAGTCAATCAAATGACTCTCCCTTTAAAAGGATTTATCTATGGTTTTTGTCATGAATAATATCGCTTCCCGACCACCCGACCAACCTTTACTTCCAACATGAAAACAGCAGCGAACCACCAACAGGGAAAATAAAACATGTTGAAGTACAGCAGCATCTGCAGGGGAAGGTGAGAGACCAGCTCGTTCACCACTGCAAGACAAATGACAACAGATTATAAACACTCACACTCATTACATCCACGATTCACATTTATGAACACACCATTGAAAAAAATTATGTTTTCTTTGCACAATACGCATTGTAGCAGACAGTCGCATGGACTACAATGTTCCACAGTTTAGATTTCGTGGCTTTGTCTGTGTATTGCAGACACCATGAAAGTATAGAACTCAGGTATACGGAAGGCAGACAAAGTAATGTTGAAAATGAAAAGCATCGCATGGGTTGATCACTGGATCAATGCCAATACGCAGCATTTGGCAGCTGTGGATGAGGTCAGGAAATCAAAACTTTATTGTTTTGTGACTTTTTTAAAGCGGCATAAGACAATTCACAAAAAGTCCCACAAAATAAAATAAAAAACATTAACAATTGCAGGCACATTATTCTATAGAAAACAAGTCATCTAATGTCAAGAGGAACAGTATTAAAAATGATGGCAACCTTATGACAGTCACAGACTAGGTTTACAAACAACCCATAAAAACATCAATATTTTCTGTAAAACCAGGATTTCGCCCAATGCTAACCAATGCTAGCTGCCGAGTTAAAGCTAGTTGTTGTGTAGTGTTCACATTATTTTGTCCACCCCCCACAGTTAATTATATGGGATCAGATTTCCTTCCTTCATAATTCGTTCATAATGATATATTTTACACGTATGGTATCACTCTAACATGTTGCAATGTATTCTAATATGTTATCGCACGTTGCGCAGCATTAAACCGTGCGTGTTGTGAAAGCAGTAACCAACCGGAGGCGTCCTCCTGCTCCCTGGTGTAGTCGCTGTCTGCTGTCCTGTTGTTGGTGAACACAGAGCCTCCCATATAGGCCAGACCCATCTGCAGGTTCTCGGGAACAGGTGAGTAAAACACAGGCATTGTGGGTAGAGCTGGTGACCATGACCGAGCCGAGGAGTCAGGAAGCGCAACGGTCTAAAACTGTGTCTGCGTTCCGGTGTCGACTGCCAATCCCTTGTTGTCTTAGGGCACACAAGTAGACAAATGCATGAAGGCACAAATACAAATGGACACACACTGGCAGACTTCACTGCTAATCAGATTATAGAGCGGGAGGCGGGTTGAGGATTAGGCTGAGGCGGCAGCCTGGCAGTTTGTTAGTAAAGTAAGTGAGTAAGTGGCCGTTTATGATGCCCAGTAAAGTTGTTTATCGAATTAGAGAATTCAACATCTTAATATTTAAGCTTTACAGAGATAAAATAAGCACTGAAATACAAACCAGAAAATGCATGTTCATTAGATAATAAGGAATCAAATAAATCTTAATGTTAATGCTATTTTCTACTTTTACTGAGTTAAATCTTCTAACCAACGTCAGTCCTGATCATCACTAACACATATTCATTCTTTTTCAGAAATGTAACCCTTTAAATGTCAGTTTGTTAACATAATCTCACTGTTGTTTTCCTAATGAAAAAATAACTACACAAAAATGGATTGTTTTCTGTATACTAAATGTTAGGGGCAGTCTAGAATATGTCAATGATCAGCAACAATATTCATGTTGATGCATTTACATTTTTTTGTGCAGGAAACCAGGAAAATAACATGTATTTGCCCCATAGAAAAAGCATGCATAAAAAAATGCATCAATCTTTTCAAATATAGTCAAAACTACAATTTTGAAGCCAGGACTCTAGATTGAAAAAAATAGATGCATGATTTTATACTGAAATGGCTGCGGGATCAATAATTGTGGTTTTAATGGATTTCAACAGGGACATTTCTATTCCTTAAAGGTCTGAGTGTCTGCAGTGTGACTACAAACATTATTATAGACTTATTATAGGGGCTGAGGTTCAACTTTCTAAATAAAATCAAAAATCTCACACCACTGCAAAAAACACAACCAAAATTATTGAAAAAATCAGAAACTAAAAACTGTCCCTGGTCCCAGGTGACGAGTAGCCGACACAAAACAGAGACATCAGGCACATTAAATGCCTTGATCCACTCAAACATGTTGAGGCTTTTTATTTAAAGCGCACAAACAGAGTGACACAGCGATGACTAACACGCTGCACACCGCACCCGGTCAGCGAGTCCTCAGAATGGTGCCTGGCTTATCGTTTTGGCCTTGGGGCCCCACTCGTCATTAATGTGACCGGGGTGCAGCGGCAGAGTTCGGCCACAAGGTGTCATCACAGCTCGTCCCTGGGGGGGTGCAGGGGGAAATGCTGGAACTCCTCTGGCACCTCTTCCCCTTTCTGGGACCTCTTGTAGAAACCTAGTGAGTCCAACAGGCTGCTGATCTCGTCTGCCTTCATTTTCTTCACTGGAACAGTCTGACGTGTCGGGAAGGAAACACGCACACACACACACACACACACACACACGCACGCACATGCATATGGACACATGGTTAAGGGCTTAGAAGTAATGCAGTGTAAATTAGATGTATGCAGAGAGGCATGTGTTTGCAGACACACAGTATGTTCTCATTCACGTTGGTTTATACTGAGACATTCATTTGTTTTGTTTTTACCAAAATTGGATTTTTATTCAAACTTGTTCAGTCGCTGCTGATAAAGAGGTCCCTCCTGCACATTAATTTTCATTTATTTCTTCAAATAATTTAGTCTCTGAAATAAATGTTCATATAACGTCAAATTACAGTCTCAAAGGGCGCCCACATTGTGACACAAGAAATGAAAACAAGAAACATTAGACCCTGAATGTGCCAAAAGAAAAACTCCTACATGAATGGGGGGGGGGGTAAAAGGGTTTACTTTTTAATCACAGTGGTGTTGTTTTTGTGCATGTAGAAGAGGCTAACGCTAAATAAATTCATTAGTATTGGCTTCAGTGGAGAGTTTTATTGTGTCAAATGCATTTCATGGGCTTTTTCTACACTGACGAAAAGTTAACAATTAACAGTAATTCATATCAGAATTCATACCAACTATGCTGTTTCTGTACAAGAAATGTTGAAACTCTGATTTATATACTTTCTTAGTCCTTCTCTTGCCATCTGTTTTTTTTTTTTTACTTTTCGTGTAACTGTCTCTCTCTTTCAAACACATTCGGCCTGTGTGACTGGGTATCTCACAGAGGATCTGAGTCTTTATGAATCCGTCTTGACATCCTGGAGCTCCGTGGAGAAGCCCCATTCACAAGGCTGTGTAAAATATCCCTGAACTCACATCTCACCTTTACAACCTCGTCCTTCTCGTTATAGAATATCAGACGGGGATTCTTCTCCTCCGATGAATCGTATTCCAGGTTGTGGCTACACAGGAAAGAACGGATCAAGGGAAACAACAGGTCCACAGTGTTGGGAAGAATAAAGCATGTCCATCTGTTTTGATATTTTTAGGCTCACTCGGCATGATTTCAACTTGGAAGAGTTGTAAAAGCTGGCACTGGACTTGGCAACTTGCTAGAGACATTGTTTTGTCCATGAAGGAGGTCATGAGAAAATCATTATACATTTCTTTTTCAAAAGGTCAGGTCTTAACAAACAGCCTTGAAGAACAGAAAAGCACGAGGATACTATAAAGCCGAGCGCTCCAGGAGAAAATGATGGAGCTCGGGCAATTTCTTTATGCCTCATCCGACCACACTGGGAGCCTGCAGGGACGACAGCAGACAGTTGTTAAAACAGGCCGACAAACAGCATTGTGCAGGCTTCGTTCTTTGATGAAAGGGTGCCAGAAAGAAGTTCTTCTTATCTCTGCAGAATGCATACTGACATAACAGCACATGGCTTATCCCTCACCGTGTTCCTATTTGCTCATTTACTGTACTGTGCCCCCAGTCTTCTTGCCATGTGTATACTTAATGTCGGACTTTCTCGTCTCTTCACCGACACCACAAAATCCTGAACATTCTAAGGACATGAAAAGATGTCTAGATTTAAGTTTAAGGCGAGACAAACCGGGCAAAAACAGATTTTGTCGCTATTTTACTTCCACAGAATGTCTTCTTTCAAACTAGAGGAAAGAAAAACACCCAAAACGCACATTTAGGTGTTTCATTTACTGCACCTTGTCTATTTGCTTCTGTAGATTTCTCCTAAATGCACAGAAAGTTAGCATTAGATTGTGCCTCGTTTGCATATTTAGACATAACGTTTCAGGAAACTCTACATGGATATCACAATATCCATAACATTTGAGTGACATGGCAAGATGAAAGTTTGAAGTTGAACTCCCATGAAGGATTTCTGTCTGTACTCACCAGCAGTTTACCTCTGGCTATATCAAGCTTTTCTTCAACCGCTGTGTCGTTGTTAGTGTCTGATGCGCTGACAGCAAGGACGAGAGTGAGCACCCACAAGGCCCACATTTTATTATTTATTTTTTTATTCTTTATGACAAATGATTATCCTTGAGTGCTTTTGCCTAAGTTATTACCAACAATACCTCACCCTTTAATGCACTTGGACAGTTTCTCAGGGTGGACAAGTCCATGGCACGTTCCTGTAGGGGAGCAGTGCCCTCCTGTGTTAGATTATTCTTAATGTTTCTTCTTGTTTTTCCATCACAAATTCTTTAGAATCTGAAAAGTGGGTCACTAGTGAGCCATACTGTTATTTAGCTGGAGTCTTTAGTTTTTAGGGTGTCTTTGATTTTCCAAAGGCCTACGGAGGCCGCCCCCCCGGCTTTATGGTTTATAGTTTCTTCCACATCAGATGTTACTGGGAGGCCACAGAAACCTCAGAACATCTGCGCTCTTATCACCTTTTTCCCATACAGTTAACTTGCAGGTGGTTGATGGCCACTAAGAGCCAGCCACACTCTCATAGCTGCTGGAAAGCAAGTTTGAGCTAAACTGGTTAGGTACAGGTGTCCTGAAGGAAAGAAGACATGACTTGTCCTAATTTGTCCCTTCAATTAAAAACATTTTGTTTAGAAACTCATTTGATTGGCGTACTGAAGAGAAAAGTCTTTTGAATCTCAGGGGACAGTTTCCCGGTTTACTGAGGGAACATTTCCAACTCAAAACAAAAACTGATAGATTTGTGATTATTGACTGGTGGCGATGACACCACGCGGAATGATGTCACAGGGTGAAATCCACATGTTAAATGTTACATGTGTACTTTGGGAAAATGTGATGTACAACAACAATTTTTTCAACTTTTTTTGTAACAGCAATGGACCAAAAACTGCCACCCATATGGAAGTCTTATGAAACACATTTAAACATTATGTGTTGATTGCATTGCATTAAGTTTATTTTATGGCACCACGGAAACATCTTCTTTCAGACAATTAGGTGATGAGATTGATACTACTCTCATTATTATTAAGGACATTAGCTCAACATTAAAAACCGGGAATAGGGGGAAAGAACTTGCCAGGCTCAGTTGAACTCACTTGATCCAACTAACATTTCATATCTTGTTTGTTTTAATTCATACACACAAAAATACCTTTTTTTTTTTACGGCCAGGCACACTGACTTCCTAGAGACGCAAGAAAGCAAATAAGCATTTTTCAAACTATTCATTTAACTCTAAATGTTTTTAATGGCTTCCCTCTGTCCTGCACTGTTTAGGTGTTCATTCAAAATGTTTATCTTAAGACGCGTTTGTTAAGTCCTAAAGTAGTTTTGTCGGCTAAAACATCAGCAAAGCATACAATCAAACAACATAGCTGCATGAGAAAACATTTTTTTTTTAATCCCATTGTGTACTCGTGTATGAAATCAGACCTCATGACGGCAAGGCACATTTGCGGTGTGTTAACACCCTGGAAGAGAAAAAAAAAAAAAGCATCTCTCCCCTCCAAGTTAACTCAAAACTCACCACAAGAGGGCGGCAGCACCCACATGTACACTTTATGGCAGTTTGGCGGGTAAAATGTACTTCCAAATCTTAGCCACAGACAATTATGTTTCCAACAAAAATAAACCCTTCCCGTCTGGAATGCTGAAGCGAAACCATCTCTCTGTCTCTATCTTTTCCAGACACCGAGCTCTGTGGCTCAGAGCCTCGAGCTGCTCTGCATGTACTGTTTGAGATTATGTGTCAAATGGCAGTAAAACAGTCCCCCCCTTTTTTAACAGTGTTTCCTCCCCTCGGCAGCCATCGTAAAAATCCGCGGGCCTGTACACCCCTCTTGCTGGAGAGTTGCATCTTTGTGTTTCAAGGTTCCACTCCTGCTTCGCCCAATGTATGAAGGAACGTAAATAGTCGATGTAGAGAAAGAATGTTGATGAGAGAGGGGAGAAAACACCACGAGCAGTGGGGGTGGGGTGACTCCTCAGTCTGTATGTGTGGATGCATACCATATGTGTTCACGTTCAGCATGTTTCAGCTTACATCATGTGGCGCATGCCAAAAAGGGGATGTTGTTATTATTAATGTGCTGACAAAGGGGAAAGCGCAGCCGTTTATAACCAGAGGGTTACGGAACGGAGACTTATAGACGATGAAGACGCCTGCAAAATCTGTACTGAGCAACTTTTTCCAGTAGGAGTTTTGCAAATTGCAACACTTGCAGCTGGCTAAAGATCAAACGCCTAAACACCTCACTGTAATCCTGCCTCCCTCGGAGAGCTTGTTATAAAGACGCGCACACTTCCTGTTTCTCCAAAGCACCGGATGCTGCCTGCCAGCCAGCGGGACAGTATCTGTGTCTGCTCTCGTGTGGTGTTTTGTGAGAAATATTTGGCTCTGGTGTCTTATTTCTCTGAGCTTAAGTGGGGACATTTATTTATATGTTTAAGGATGGCCAAGGGAGATGAATAAAAATCAAATTTTGAGTATACACAGTTATCTGTATGTGTGTGTGTGTGTGTGTGTGTGCTTATCTGTCTGGAGCCCTCGGGGCAACTGGGGGGGGTGGGGGGGTGGTGCTGCTGCCTGTCTGCCTGCTGCGCTCCAGTCTGCTTATAAAGAAGAGAGGCAGTGTTGAAAGAAGTGAGGGCCATGTGGAGGGCTCCATTCAATATGAGTACAATGTGAGTGTGTTGCGCTGCGCATTGTACAGTAAGTGGACATAACCTCGTGGAGGTTCAGACTAAAGGCGCAAAACATTATTTCCTCTGCTGGGAAACTTAGTTTATCCAGCACAATACATAAAATGACATCACATCTGGTTAAGAAAACTCAAAGATTCTTGTGTGTTCCTTGTTTTACTTTCTTAATGGAGAAAGATGGACTTTTTTCTTTCTATAAATTGTTCATCTGCAGCATTTGATTGTCATGATGAATAACTCATTGTTTGAAATAAATGTAATCGCAGTAAACTAAGCAACAAAAAGAGTGGAATTGAGTGAACTGTCTGCGGAGCGTGAGCGAATGTACAGCTCGTGGAGTAAACGAGAACGTCACTGAGTTTGATTTAGCTCGCGGTTCGCTTGAACCTACGACCTAAAATAAGTGGCTCCAATTTCCCCCACACAGGGAGGCCGCAGAGGGCCGCGAGACGCTGCCGGCCTTGGCAGGGGATCTGTGTTGTACAGGCACAGATGACGAGGGCGGTTTGCTGCCAGTGACCTGGTTTGCAGGGTCTTTGTGATGTTGATGGTGGGGGTGAGAAAAGGCTGATTCTTTGTTTGTTTTAACTGAGATTACGGCCTATAATTAGGCTACTTTTTACTGACGACGTTATGTCATGTGACGCTACGTCACTGAGTCACATGACTTTACACCGGTTGCTTATTTGAATCCAAACTACGATCTTTTTTTCTAAACCATAACCAAGTTAATTTTGTTGCCAAGTTGTCACTGAGTCACGTGTTACAACGTTAACCGCACGCGAACCTTCTGCGTCAAGACAGTGGGGACGAGATCACATCGTATAGATTGACATTTTTGGAAATATACTATTAGCTTTCATGGCAAGAGTTGGATGTAATAGGAATTAAGTCCTGCACATTATCCAACAGTAAAACAGTGAATTGACATATTTACCATGAGAGAGAGTCTTTAAGCTAAGCTAAGTGGCTGCTAGCTCCAGCTCAATACATAACAGTTATGGAATCAATCTTTTTATCTAACCCTCAGCAAGAGAGCAACTAAGCCTATAAGCCTATATTTCCCAAAATGTTGGACTATTCCTTTAAGTAAAATATGGTGTTACTTCTTCCACCACTCCTTACAGTAGTGAATTTCACGCCACGGTCCAACAGTTGGCACCAACTCACTATCCCAATAATCATGTTGGGATCATCATCAATCTGGTTTCCGGCGCTTTGCTAACATAAAGTCACACTGCTGAAATGTCCGGCAAATAATTGATTCCTCGCGCTCTCTGTGACGCTGTTCTGGCCCTGACCTCTGACCTCCCAGGAGGGGACAAATAAAAAAAGAGAATTTCCCGGTGGATGTCAAATCAGTATCACATTGCTGAAGCAACAACAAGCACGATACTTGTCTTCTGTGGGTCACACGGCAGAGCCTTTGGCACGATATATAGATAAGGCCTGGTGGGGACATCATTATGTGTCACTAGAAACCGAAATTAAATCGTTTACATTTGAATAGCTCGACTTGAATAATTGCATTGTAAATCTGAATCTGAATAGCATCGTTTGAAATGCTCTCCTTGTACTTTCCAATAAACTTGAAACGGAATAGAATAATATGAAATTCAATTCAGTGCATGCTCTGAAACTGGTATTTCATTCTCACTGAAAATTCAACCCTCTATACACTTCTACATTCACTGAGACACACTTCCAGTAGTTGAGGAAGAGCAAGCGAGTGCAGATTTGCAGAACTCCGGCCCGTGCACGATTTGTTTATTGGATTAAGTCCAAAGTGTTTCAACATTCAAATTCAAGAACTGAATTTGAATGTGAACTGAATGTGAAACTATGTAGAGAGTTGAATAGTCAGTGAGGGTCAAATACAGTTTCAGAGCAACTGAATTCCGTTTCGTAATATTACATTCCGTTTCAGGTTCATTCAGCTCCAAACCACTCAATTTGAAATTTTAACTCACGCAATTCAAATTACGCTTTTTAAGTTGAAATTCAGTTTTTAATGATACATATTTCATACATTATGGCGGATGTGAAGGTTTGGCGCAGAGGTGGGAAGGTGGCGGCACTGATGGATGTCCAGTTGCTGGCCACATCAGAGGAGCCGAGGGAGGGTGGGGTGGGGGCGGGGGGCAAGCAGACAGCAACCACGGCTCCCCTCCCTCTAATCTGTGTCTGGGTAATCAGAAACACATGGCTCCCCATAATGGCTCCAGTGTTGTCCTGTGAAGTAGAACAGAGCTGTAAGGGTCGGGTACACACCAGCACACAGCCACGGTGACGGTAAATATACAGCTCACACTTCCCTTCACGTGCCAGTGTAGTGCAACCACATACAGTGAAATGCATCCTGGCATCCATGTACATGTAAAGGCAACGGCCCTGCCTTTTTTTTTTTTTTTTAGGCTGTTTTCAAAAGTGCGTCTAACCAAATAGGCAGTGGATAAGAAGGGTGTGAATAATCCTGACCTGGCCTCTGGATCACTGAGAAAGCAAATCTGATGCGGTTTGAAAAACAGGGAGAAGTCGCTGCAGGCTAAAGGACGAGTGACTCTGCATCAACAAGTGTTTCCGTGCGTGGTTTTGGCAAAATATTTGGAGTGAAAGTTTGCGTCTCAACCAGCAAAGCTGTTGCAAGCTACAGTTCGTTGGTCGCAGACAGGACTGATTGTCAGGACGGTCGGGGTTCAGTGCATGAAAACATAAGCCATCTGCTTATTTTCCTTGCGTTTGGGCAGACACATTTGGTCTTGTGATCATTTTCCGACCCAATATCTGGAATAAGGCAGCAGCTCTCTCTCTCTCTCTCTCTCTCTCTCTCTCTCTCTCTCTCTCT
>CALSCE010010657.1:938673-1021881 GCA_943593645.1 Bovichtus variegatus | reverse complement strand
TCTCTCTCTCTCTCTCTCTGTCTCTCTCTCTCTCTCTCTCTCTCTCTCTCTCTGCTGCTCCAGGTTGGAGTGAGTGAGAAGCAGAGGAAAAAGAAAAAGAAAAACAACTTTGGATCAGCCTGCGGAATTATGTGAAAGCTGAAACCTCAAGCCACATTATGAAGTCTGAAGTCCCACTTTACTGCACAGATAGTGGATGGATGGGTGTGTGAGGGAATAAAGGACGGGAGGGGTGGGGGTGGGGGGGTAGGAGTGAACAAGGGAGAAGGAAAATAGGCTACAGAGAAAAACACAGGCAAAAACAGAGGGGTTTAAAAGCAAGAACGAAAAAGAAGCGAAAGAAAGGACGGAGAAAGAAAGGGCATCTGACTGATCTGCTTTCTATTAGCCATCCAAATCTTCTCCACTAAGACACTCATTCCATAGAATCATGCTGACAAAGGGGGAAAAAAATATCCAGGGCAATTTGAAGCCACAGACAGCTTTTTTTTTTGCACACCCCTCCATGTGAAAGAAAAGGGGGGGAAACAGAGAAAGAAAAATCTCCATCTGGACAGAGAGAGCAACTGTGGCCTAATTACATTCCTGGCCATACATATTCATTGGTATTTCCACATTTACAGAACTTGTCGAGCTGAAAACGGTGTGTATGGGTCGTCCAGAAGCTCTATGTACGGCTAGAATAAAGATGCATGGGTCCAGCTCAAAGTAGTTTGACATGTCACGGATGAAGCAAATTGGGTTGATTTAAAGTAACTAGCAGTTTTCAGTCTCATACATTGACTTCAAGCACTGAGATTCTTTGGGTTTCAGCTCCTTTGACCTAGTTTTTAAGAACTTGCTCATCTGAGCTCGTCTACTTGGGAGGTCTGCTTATTGTGTGGTTGCTCTTAATTAGTGCATTAAGAGCAGCATTTTTATTTTCGCTCGATGCCTCTGCAAGGGAGTCCGGGGTCTATTATAACGGCAGTCTTAAATCCCAGAGTGAGTGGATGTCACTGGAAATCTATAAACACACATTTGATGCTGGTGCTGTCTCTCCTCCCCGTTCTGGTTGTGCGCTGACCTCAGTTCTCAGTGGTTTTGGCTTAAGAAAAGCACCAGCTCCATTTCCAGTAAATGTCATTTCATAGTTACTGCATTTCCACAGGGCTGAGAAACAACATTTAACGTGTGAGGAGGACTGCAATTAGACACTGTTTCTCGCAGACAGCGCGTCGACAGGGACAAGAGAGGAAAAAAGCAGAATTTTTCAAATCTCCTCTGGTTCTGTCTGATGCAACGAATCAGCCGGGGATATGACTGCATTTTAGTAAATCGTGCCGCAACAGACACACATCTATGTCAGACAGTGGAAGAGTCTGTGGTTTGAACGCTAAACGTCAAAACCTCAGACTCTCTTTGCATTGAAGTTTTTGAAGAAATAACTTGAAAGTTCATGAAATACGGTTTTCAACACACATAAGGGGTTTTTGCACTGTAAAATGGCTTCCTATGACCACATAACATATTTCCTTTGTTTCTTGATCTATCTATCCATGCATGCTAAGAGAAGTTACTTTCCACTGAAGGCCTCTTACAAGACTTCAACCGAAATGGAGTAAAAGTTTAATACATTATCCTGAACTTACATGGGCACCGAAAAACTGCTCTTGACAGAGTCCACGGTCAAATTAATATTTTCAACCCCTTTCAAGTGTAATCCGACTCCACTTTCTTTCTGCTTTGCATTGCAGAAAATATTTGTCTTTTTCCCCCTCACTCATAAATTTCTTTCTTCCTCTCCTTGCAGGGACTGAAATGGCTACCAGATGTGGTTCCAATCTGTTCCTGTTGCCGTGGAAACACAGGGACTGGAATAGGTTTTCAGAGTCCAGGGCTTTTGGCTGACTCATAGGGCCTGAGTTTTAAAGCCTCGCTGTTTTCTATAGACCTGGAACACTGAGGGCGACCCGGCGACCAAGTCATGTTTAGACTGGCAACCGACATGTCATTGAACCCCCTTCCCACACCCCTAACCCGGACTTCTTGACCAAGCTTTGCGTTATGCTGTATAGTAGCCCCTTTGTGTTCCTTTGTGTTGCAGCGCCAGAGCGAATTTATGTTTCACACGTCAACCTTCAATACCAAGTCAATAAAACGAGCAACATATTACTCTTAGCTAACTGCACAGGGGACATGAAAAGGCCAAGTTCAATAATCATACACATTTAAATCCACTCAAAAGCAGCAGGCACAGAAATTCATCACGCACGTATGTCTTACACATGCTCTATCAACACAGTTTATCCTGAAATGCTGTGCGGCGGTGACACGCAATGCTGATTTCCAAGCTGTGACTTTCCCACAACATGTCAAGGATGAAGAGCCAGAGACCATGTGTTGGTATGCTCAGAAGAGAATCTTCTCCATCTGCGAGTTGAGGACGGGCAGGAGGCTTGCGTCAACATTGCTCTCCATCCTGGCAATGAATCAGACTTCAAGCCATTGTCACATGAAACATGGGAGGATCCTGGGAGGCTGCATGGATTTCAATGTGGGTTTGGCTGACGGTCCGTATTGGAGGTTAAAAGGAAGACAAAAAAAAACGCTCTAGGCTGTTGTTTAAGCTAACTGCTATCAGCATGCTAACATGCTCACAATGACAATGTACAAATGTTTAGCATGTATAATAATGCAGGTTTATCATTTGTACTATTTTAGTTTAGCGTGTTAGCGTGCTAACATTTGCTAATTAACACTAAACTTCAAATACAGTTCAGGCTGATAATGTATAAGTTTAGCAGGTATTCGGTCTTAAAAAAATTTAAGTTCTGACCCGCTGAATGAAAAGTTAAGGGATAAAATAAAGTTAATACAATTCAGCCTGCAGGGACCATGAATGTCTGAACCAAATTTCATGGAAATACATTTAGTAGTTGAGACATTGAACTGAAAACCGCAAATATGAATGTCATGGTGAGGAAAAGTCAGGGGTCACAAAAGTCTTAAGGATTCATCACCTTGGGGACCATGAATAAGTATAACATTTCATGACAATCCATCCCATAATTGTTGAAATATTTCAATCTAGATCGAAGTGGCGAAACAACTGACATTGCCACTCCTTGAGCTCTGGCCGAAATTGTTGATGAAATAGTTTGATCTGCTCTCGAGAAAACAAGGAAAGGCTGATGTTGATCAAACTTTTCAGTGGGTATTTTTTTTAAGAATGTTCATAACATCCATTTGTTGTCAACATCAAGACAAGGCTTAATCAAAATAGGCAAGTCCCTGACAAGTCCAAGAGTGGATCATAAAATCAGACTCAAGGTCTACAGCTCTGAAAACTCTTAACACAACTCCACACTTCTGTATGAATTACACACATGTACACGGTAAGTAGAACACCATGTCAAAAGAGTCGAACCTAATACAAAGCCGCTTGGCCTTCTGGTTCCAATTACCCATCACATGACCTATCCATCCATCCTTATATCCATCCATTCATGCTCCTTCATTGCCTTGTGGCCCAGTCCTGCTATATCCTTCTTCTCCCCGCCAAAAGAGGACACATATGCAGCGCGTGATTAACTCCTTAGCACAGAGTTTCCACTGTTTTTCCCTCTCATGAAAGGAGCTCTTGTCCCCCCCATCCTGAAGAAGCCAAATGAACAGTTCCCTGGTTCGCCTCAGGCTCTTTGAAGAGCCGCTGTGACCGAATGACTCTGGAGGACTCCTGCCTCGTCCCAGTAGCCCGGAGTCACAGGAAAAGGTCAAATATCAATCAGCATTCGAATGAATCTGTTTGAAGAATACAATAAGAGATTTATGTGGTGTATTTCCCATGTTATTGTTCGTTGATTGTAGACTGGAATAAAATATTTAGAGAAGATGCCAAGGAGGGGTCATGCCCCCATGAGGACGTTTGGGTTGTTAGTGGGTTAGTATATGATGAATGTCATTGCAAAGCAATTAAATGAGGTCAGATTTTTAAGTTCTGGTTTGACTAGAGCTACATGAATTGCTTTTTTTTTATTCCAAAGAAGTAAATGAGGAAACACCAATTTAATGACCATACACAAATGGAAATCAAAGTTGCTAAGAACAAACCACAAAAGACAAAATATACCTTACAGTTGGTAACGTTTTTGCAGCTTTTTAGGCCCTTCTTTACAAAATGCACTGTACGCCTATAAAAACAGGCACGGGCCAGTCAGATAAAAATTGCCACTTCATAATAACACAATGTTATGGTTTTAAGTATATGCAGTTGTTTCAACAGTGGTATCATAGTAGTATTGTACAATCCTTTTCGTATGAGTTAATCTTATGTATGGGAGGCAATAATAACAACTGGAGGGAACAAAAAGGTTACAGATTTCCTGTGCAGCTATTAATGCCATATAATTACACTCTGCGTCATGCAGTTAAGTGTTACACAAACAATAACATCAACAGAGAACAATTACAAAGCCAATGTAAACTTTACAAGATGGAAAGTACTCATACTGTTTGCTTCAGAGCTCACAATAAGCAACATATTAACAAAAAAAAAAGAAAAGCAAATACAACATGAAAGCCAGTTCATTGACACCAGGGAAAACAGAAGAACTAAAAAGGTCATATAAGCACAGCTTACAAAGATAATAAAAAGTACACAATGTATACAAGTAGAACATGTTGAAAAAACGCAAAACAAAGAAATGCGTTGTACCTTGATAAAAACACATAAAAGCTGTGAATGTAATATATTCTTCAGCCCATACCAATACCAATGGCACGTTAACATACATACCTTTCATCCATTGTTCATAGCTCATGTTTTAAATGCTACTTTCAAAATAGCTATCCACCAATAACTGAAGTAAAAAGCTTTTTTCTCGATACAAACTGAATTATTCCAGGTCAAGTATCCCACCCCACCACCTTTTTTTGGTTTACTTATTTTAGCATCAACACTTGAAATAAAACTTGGCAACAACATTTAGGCAAACATGGCTTATTTTGCTTAAACTGATCCACAGTTGAGGCACATTTTAACGCTCAAGACACGGTACCATTTAGCCCTACAGTCAAACCAATGAAATGAAGGCACCCTGCCACTTCAGCATAAGTCTACTAGCTTAAGATAATATGATCCTTAAGGGACAAAACATCCTCGACAATATTTGCTTCCACTCAACATCCTGATGGCATAAACAAATTCATGTGCAATGGGAGTATCTCATTTGGCGATATTGACCTAGTTTCTTGACTAAACTAAAAGAGCAGATAAAGACACATGGCAGTCTCCTTCTGTAGTCAGATCTGTAGAGAATACTACTAGCTGTTATTACTTTGAAAAAAAATATTTATTGCATCTGATTTACAGCGGTGTCCTGCAGTAGGTTTTTCTAAAATACAGCATAGGGAAACTGCAGATGTTGCTGTATTACAGAGAAAGAAAGTGAGTTTAAATTGATTTATAAGCATGCCATAAAGTGAGGACATAGGATAGCTTGGGATTTCATTTTTGGTTAAGTGGTTCAGCTGACTGAATAAAACGTACAGTAAGAGCACATTCTGGTGATTTGGTGTTAGCCGAAGTATGTAAGAGGTTTAAAACAGCCCTTTTTGCGAAAAGATCAAAGAGCTTGTTTGGCAGAGTTGGACAAAAGAGAGCTCAGTCTTTAAATCCAAAAAAGAAAAAATATTCTGTAAGGAAGAGCCTTGAGATCAACGCTAAAGCTCAGTGAGGAATTTAAAGGTGACTCACAAGCAAAAAGGACAATTAGGTCCTAAATGTAGCGTAACCTGTGTATTTTGGGGTGTCAAATTCAGTTGTTAAAAAAAAGCGTTCCTTATAATGTGGTTTATCAACCTGAAACTTGCTCAAGTAGAAAAATAGAGGAAAATAAAAAGGTGCTTTCTTTGCTAAAGAAGTTCGCCAAAAAATCACATAGAAAGTGTTGCTCTTAATTAACACAAATGAAGTAGACTCTCATCTGCAAAGAATAGCCTAGGTATTGAACTGTATGTATGCAGGTTGGTCCAAAAACAATTCAAAGAAAAAACAAAATAGCTTGCAATCCTCAGAGGATCTAGTTTTCTGTTTGTTTTTTTAGTACCCTTAGTACCTTTGGAGAGCGTACATAAAAAATAGCTATCTGTCTGACACCTGCATAGCAAATTACAGTCATGCAACCTCAAAAGCAATCCATATATAAATATAGTGGTGGACATACTGCAGAGGAATAGAGATGAATGAACTATGGATTATGTCTGTGCACCACTGTTGTCACAGTTGTGTCCGGCTGAGCAACAGGTTGTGGTGTGAGATTGATACATAGTCGTTACACAATAAAGAATTCTTGAAATGAAATACAATGGTGTATAGAGGTCACTATAATACAACTCACCAATACGACTCAACTGCGCCCTCGATTTAAAAGCATTTCTCACTCTTGACTGGTCCCGGAGTCGTAGCGCACAGAAAATTCAAAATTCCTTGATTGAAAAACGATGTGGTTCAACTTCGAACAAATCCATTTTAGTCTCTTTGAAATCCATCACAAATGTTGGCCATTTGTCTTTAAAAACGCTTATTTCACTACCTGTGGTGGCATGATGGCTGTCTTATGCTGGGGTGTTTTATTTTCCGATGTATCCAAAGTACCCTCCTTGCCTTTCTTCCTGGGTGGCTTTTTTATGGGAGTCTTCTTTGGCGTAGGATCAAACATCAGGTCCCCTGCCCTTGAGCCGTTCAAGTCCTGCTTCTCCGGGCTCTTGGCTTCTGGGGTCCCAAGGTCGGTGGCGACTGGAGCCACCATCTTCTGGAGGCTGCTCGAGGTGGGCAGCAGGGGCTTGGTGGAGCCCTGCTGGCTCAATCCGCTGGAGGGGGTCCTCTTGGCTTTTTGTGGAGGTGTTGGCTTCTCCCGGTTTCCCTTGGGTGTGGAGAGACCGTTGGTCTTCGTCAAACCTGTCCCCTCGTTCCTGTTGATGCTTTGGGTTTTCTCCTTGAGCTGAGCGGCCAGGAGTGTGGCAGCTTCAGAGTTCATATGAGGGTGGATGACCTTGGGGCTCTTAGGTGGCTCCTTGGGGGTCTCCTTTGGACTGTCAGCACTCTTCTTCTCAGATGAGGAGCTGTGGAAGCTACTTATCTTCTTGAGGGCATTCTGAACCACACCATTGATGTGCTCCATGTGACTGGGACTGCTGTGCTCGTCCCCAGACTTCTTGCCTCGTAGAGGTTTGTGTTTGCTGGGCGAGCCATTGGCGTCCGCCTCCTTCCCCTCTTGTTTCTTCTGTTGCTCACGGCTCCTCTCCTTCATTTTCTGTTGCTCCTCGCTCTTGGCTGAGCCATCGCTGTAGCTCCTCTTTTTCTCCTTTGGCACGGCGAGCGCCTTCAATCCCCCATGCCCCTGTTGCTCTGGCTGGGGAGAACCTGTAGTATTTCCGTGTATCCAAGATACTTTGGGCTTAGTGGACGGGTCTGGTGGACGTGGTTTGGGTTTGCCAGGTGAAGGTGGTGGCTTTCCATTGCGCTTACCCTCTGGTGTAGGAGTGCCATCCCCATCCTTGCCGCTACCATCTTCTTCCTTGGACTGCTTGGAGAGGCGGGCGATGCGGGCGTAGAGGGCCGCAGTAGTGGATTCAGAGCCACTAGTGGAGCCTTCACTGTCAGAGGACTTGAGCAGGGGTTGCTCGCTGCCTTCTGGTTTTGTGACACTGGTGTCTTTCAGGGAGGTGTACTCCCCTGCATCATCGTCATTAGAGACAGCTTCGGGCTTCTCGGTTGCTGGGCTGGGGCTGCGCTTCTCTCTGCTTTCATTTACAGATTCTGTGGATCATTAGAACATCAACAGAAATTAGCCAAAGATTAGCCAAGCAATATTCTAAAGTATATTGTAATTGAGCTTTTTTGACAAATACAAATAACTCATTGAAGAGATCAGATCATTTCAACATCCACACCCATTATCAGTTAGAGCTAAATTGTGTAACTTATGACAGAAGAAAATTCTTCCTCTTACAAATGTTAAGAATAATTTATAAGCTATAAAATGAAACCATAGCAATACACTTAGGCATTTGTTAAAACAGCCTTTCTTGGTCTGGCATGACCACTAGCTAGATATTGTTTGTGTCAATGACATTACTGACTCTCTACTTGTTCTTGTACTTCTATTTTATAATTTACCATTATCCTGTGATTAGCATACATACTAATGTACATCAGTAAAAGAGTTTAATGTATAATTCTTATTTGAATTGAGCTTCTAAGAATAGAGTGATAGTCATAATGCTATACAGATTGTATTTGACACTATAATACAAACGCTAAAAGTAAAAAAAAAAATTTCTTCCCAACTGAAAATAACTGACATACTGTATGTTATTTAAAGACTGATAGCTTGTCCACTTCATTTGCTAATTTCCATACAAATACAAGACTTGAGAAGGCGCCAATGCAGATCCTATCAACGCTAATTCAAAACCCTTTTGTGATGTTTACAGCAATTATTTTGTGCTTGAGGCTTTTTACTGAAAAATCAATTGTTTCAAAGGCCTTGAACCATTCATGAGAAGAATGAGAACTAAACCAAACTACTCAGAGAACACTAAAAACCCATCAATCACTCAACACACACAAAAATCCCCCGAATACAAAACTTGACTTGCACTGTCAGACTTCCAGAATAGAAACTGATGGAACGGGTGTTTTCCATCAAACTTCAAGGAGTTAGTCACTGTTTGGATTTGTGCCATGTGCTGACTTGACCATTCCATTTCCTGTTTATACTCTCCTCGGTCTCGAAGCAAAACCTGGGCCTTGATGGCAGATGATAAAGAAACTATCTCCCTAATGAGATTTACAGAAGTGGATGAGTCACTAAACGGTCACACTGGGGATCTTGACTTTCTTTTTTGAAAACCAATGTCTATCAGCATGTATGTGTAAAGGCTCCTTCATGCCAAAGACAAATTAGGGATTTATGTGCGTCATACCAAGGAAACTAAACAGTTTATTTATTCTTACAATGACTCACCTTCATGGGGCACACAGTAAACTGGCCCCTCGTCTCCGCTCTCAAAGGAAGAGAAAGACTCCTGGGACGACCAGGAGGAGGGGGATGGCTGCTCGGCCACTGACGGGGGCTCGATGAAGCTGCAGTTGAAGGTGTTCTCTGGGTCGTGGTGGGCTACTGAGAACAGAAAACAAACGCAGAAGCCAAAAGGTCAGCCAGAGGGTATTGTACCGTGTTACAAGAACAACAGTCTGTTCTCACTCACTCTCACAACTGCTGCAGAGATGTAGAAATAGTTGGTTTCAGTGAGTCTGCGGAAAAGCTTTTATTTTTATTTTAATTGGTTTTGAATTTGAGTTAACAAAGGCTCCGACATTATGGGTTTTTGAAAGTGAATGTAGATCGTCTTTATATAAGCTGAAGTGATTCAAGTTATTCTTATTAAAAGGCAAACAAGAAACAGAATTCTGACCATGATATGAGACAAAAATTCTCTATTAACCGAGAGGCTACCGGCATTGTTTTTGGTGGATCTGCAGCTCCTTGTTGACCCAAACAACTAAACAATTCATTCATTTACGAATATCTAATATCGATATCTAATTCAATGCAATGAAAGTGGAAATAAAGGTAAAACGCTTTAAAAATATACCATTTTCTTTGGAGGGATGTTTCAGCATTTTGGGAAATATGCATCTCTCTCTGAGAGCGGGATGAAAAGATCGATATCTAATCTCAATAATTACAAATGTAATAAGCACATGCTTCACCTAGCAAAGTATGTAGACTGAAAACAAGGAGAAACAAGGAGTCTGTACACAATAAGTGTATTTCCCAAAATGTGAGCTATTCCTTCAAAATGTATCGAATTGTAATAATTGAGAATTTGACATTGAAACAAGAATGCATAATATCTGATATACTAATAAAGTGTTGACCCTAA
Source organism: Bovichtus variegatus (assembly GCA_943593645.1). Taxonomy (NCBI): domain Eukaryota; kingdom Metazoa; phylum Chordata; class Actinopteri; order Perciformes; family Bovichtidae; genus Bovichtus; species Bovichtus variegatus. The sequence continues at coordinate 1,011,948 of CALSCE010010657.1, read as the reverse complement.
GTTAAATTGTAGCGATGATGGTGTCATGCCATCTCTTATTCTGGTCTTCTAGTATTTAGGTGGTAAGCAAAAGGGTTCTTCTGTCACTCAATCCTCTCACTTAACAATACGTAGGTTAAGTCTCTCTCTCTCCCCCTCCCTCTCTCTCCCGCTCTCCCCCTATCCCTTTCAGACAATGGAGCATTCTGCTGACCCTTCATTCTCAAGACAGCTGTGGTTTCTGAGGGATACTTGCGGCTGATCTTCCCATCTGGCGTTAGTTTTGGCCTAAACTTTACTGGGCGTTAACTCAACATGACCGACCACATCAGATGCTCCTGTTTACATGCCCGATGACACATGGGTCCATCCAATTGTTTAGACCTCAGTTAAACCCTAGGTGGAAGAAATCCCCTAACTGCACCAGGACCCTGGCCAGGAACAAATCCTAGCTCCTTAGCTGTTGTTGTTTGGACTGTAACTACAAAGATGAGCTACTTTAATGATCTACGGACAGATTTTCGCAGACTTGTCGGCTAGGAAAAACGGCATCTACTACAAAAATAACAAACAAAAAATAAATCTTGATCTTAATAACATTCAAACACATATAACTTTAACAGAGGATCTGTTTAGAGGTTCCTCTCACCATAACGTGTGAGCTCAACATGTCTGGTTTATTTGTCAGCGTAAACCAGCCTGATGTTTATTCTCTTGCTTCCTGTGTCGATCCGTCTGCCTCACACCATGTGACTTTCTATCGTGCCTTTCTTGCCTTCAACTGCTTTCAACATTTTCTCAAACAACAACCAGATTTAGTCACGGTCAGTCCTTGAGGCTATTAAGCTTTTACCTATTTTTCCAATTTTTACTTGTAAGTTACAACCTTTTGATAGGAGGTCTGCTTTAAAGTGACATGTAAAGAAATAAAATGAATTACGTTGATCTTTATTTCTACACTGATCTAAAGACATTGTCCCGTGAAAAGATGTTCTTACATTTATCCAAAACAAGTCATCTAAACCTATGAACTACATGTTTGAGTTTGGGAGTCTAATGTTTTTGTGTTACTTGTCGGGTGGATAATGTCAACACAGGTGCAACATGTCTACAATAAGCAAGCACAGATGTGTGTAAAAGGGCCAAAAAAGCCCAAAGTAACAAGTGTTTCTATTTGAATCTAGAGGGGACTTCCATCCAAGGGCACCCATTTATGTGATTATTTAAGGATATCCTGTTTACCAGATTAACACCACCCTGCTCTCTCTACACGTGTAGTTAATTTTGGACTGTTGTGGCTACAAAAAAGACTCCAAAGTCCAAAACATTTATCCATAGGTGTTGATGACAAAATAATATTTTGACCACATTTAATGAGAGATATACATAAATGAATAAGTCAGGGTTAGGTGCTATGTCTTCACTTCTGACTGTACAGCAGCATGCACATATAGGCAGAGGCTCTTAGTGCCTGAGGAATGTGGAGCAGCTAACCTATGCAAAGACTTCAGTTAAGCTAGTCAACAAGCTAACGCATGGGTATTTTGCGACATTTCTTGTATGCAGTGATGAACAACTGCTGCCCTTGAGATCCAGACAGACTGTGGGTCTAGTTGGGCAGATTGTTCTGCACGCTGGACGCCACTGTGATCCCTCCCTACATGGAGGCCAACACACAACAGGGCATTATTGACACGTCCCAGCTGCAGAGCTGCCGCCACCACAGTTGCTCTGTCTGTGTGTGTGTGTGTGTGTGTGTGTGTGTGTGTGTGGGGGGTGTTAACAGACCTGAGACAGAGGTAGTCTAAAGGCAAGAGAGCTAGACTGGTTGCTAGTTCAAATGCCTGGTCCAGCTGTGGAATTATGGCATTATATTGGCAATATTACTTGCCAATAATAAGAAGAAACAATATGTGGCAGCCTGAAATAGCCTGTGTCAGGGTTACAGGACTGCCTGAAGAGTCTAAAACAAATACAGTACACTGAGTGACATCCAACATGGCCAACTCAGAGGCATCAGTGATGAGATTTATTTATTACAAATATTCCTAAATCTCAAGCTGCCTTTTTCCCCCTTTTGTTTCATCTTAAAGTGGAAACAGATAACTTTGTCACTTTCCCCCCTCTATCATTTCCAAGTGGTATTATTGTTGGTGCCACTTTTTCCTCAGAGCTACGAACAACACAGGACACACTGCATTTGTTCCTAAACAAACTGCGCAACTTCGCTTTCTTTGCGTTCAAAGAGTTTCCAAAGTTACCATTACTCCGGTTGTTTCGCCTCTATGCAAATGCTCAGCTGGTAAGCAATGACGCAATATATATACTGCATGTCTAGGGCTTTTAATGTGAAAGGGAGTTCGCGAACTGGAGGCAGACAGAATTGCATTGTAAAGTGAGGCTTATAGGGGACTAATCTAAACGCAGAGGGTGTCATTACATTGTGCAATCAACATTTGCTTCATAATGATAAGTTAAAGCAAAAAAATGTCATCTATTGCCACTTTAATTAATGCACTCAGAGTGACTTTAGGGTGTGGGAAAGTTTTCTTTCAGCTCACAACTGCACAAAATGTAAGGTTGAGTGTTGCTGCAAAGACATTTGGAACACCGGCCAACTTTCCCAGGATAAGTAAAAAAAAGCAGGTGGTGCTGCTCTCAGCCTTCACCCGTGGGGAAGCATTTGGACACAGAGGATGCGAGGAATGCCGGAGAGACGTGAATCTACTGGGCGTGGAGTAAATATGCTTAGAATGGAATGCCAAACTACAAACAAACAGCCTAAGGTTTGCCAAGAGGCGAATAGGTTACAGTGTGTTCATGTGGCTATTGCTCCTCTGCTAACAGAGGAGTAAATCTTGTCTTCCTTCCCTATACTCCCCCCCCGTTCCTTTTTTATTTTGTCTTGCCACATCTGTTGCCACTGACCCTGGTGTGGATAAATCACAGTTCTGACATGGGCTGGGGTAAATTTGACCACTTCCTGTTTCCAGCCCCATTGGGCCCCCTCTGGAATGCGTGTGTGCAGGACTGTGTAGCCCCAGTCAGTTTGAGTTTCTAAATGTTGGCAGACCACGCTTCTGTGGGTAGCCCAACAGAAAGCAGAGTAGCAAACATTTGGGTAGGACAAACCAGGAAGGACAAGAGAGTAATAGAGTTGACTGGGTATTTGATTGGGACATGGTAGGCTTATTTGTTTTCTAAAATGTAGAAATCTTGACTGTAAAAGTATGGATTTTTGTCCCTTTGCTGACAAACACATCTTTATCAGTATCTTTACGTAAAGATGTAAAATAGAGATGCCTCCGGCAGATTGCTTCACATGGTCAAGCTCTTCACAAACAAGCGCATTGAAGTACCACACTGGGATGACAAAGGCAACTCTGTCCCAGTGTTGCATTTTGACCTGGATAACTGAGGAGGCACATGCTGCTCAGACATAGAAAAGAAACCAAGTCATCAACTCCTTCCACAGCACACTCAAATTACAGCGCTTCACAATGATGCATAAGCCGAAGCCATGTTAGGGAACTGCTGTGCAACACTTAGAATATATGTATATGTTTTTTCAGCCAATCAATCATTGAAACTATAAATGTCAGAAAATCGAAGAAGATTCACATCATAAGTTCCCTGAGCCCACTCCCATGGCTTGTTTTGTCAGACTAACCGTCCAAATTTGACAAGCTGGCACCAGGGAATGTTTGGCTTTTTCTGTTTCTTGATAAATGACTTTTAATAATAAATCGATGATGAAAGTTGTTGTTCATTAACTTTCTGTCAGTGGACTCATTCATTATTTGACTAATTGCTTTCGCACTACTGCAAATGTCATCCCCGTATTCTGTCAATGTTGTGAGCTACACAATATTTATCTCCTAATTCAATTAGTAAAAGAAAAACATTTGCACAGTTAATACAAATGGGCTTCTATGCAGGTCTTTATAGTAAGAAGAATATTTCCAGGTCTTGAACATATTGGAAATTCCATAAAGAGGTTTGTGAAGTGCAGAAAATGATTGCTGTTCTGATATGCTGGACACATACAACATACATTTACCCTTCATCTGCATGTATTGTCACAATGAAGACAAATCCTTTGTACAGTGCTATAACATAGCTAATAGGGGCAAACACTTTAAGATGATTAAGTGTATTTTTAAACATTAAAACGAGTTTATAACCCTTAACAAAGCCAGCTATTTTAGAGTGTGTGTGGTGGGGTTTAAAAGATCATCATATCTCCACTGTCTACTGTAAAAAAAAAAATAAAAAAAATAAAGAAAAAAGACTGGGGTCACAGACAGATCTGTCACAGACCACGAGATCTCCGCATGGAGCAGCAGAGCCGCAGCGTCCACCCAAACAGTGTGGCCTTTGATAGCGCGTCACTCACCACCACTCGGGCCCCCCGACAACCACTGGCCTTCTTTTAATAACACAGCCTCCTCCTCAGCCCAAGAAAAGTTTTCTTGGGGAAGAAGACGATGGAAACGAGTAAAGAAAATGGGGAGGAGAAAAAAAAGGCCCAGTTTAGGGTTGTAATAATATGAACACATGGCATCTGAGGGTGCCAAGAATAATAAGGGGGCTCTAAAACCAGTGCATTCCTTTCAAATGAAACCCCATACTCCCCTGGCAGCCACCATACACTTTTCAACCCTATTTATCATCTACGAGGAAGACTAAGGTAGCGCTGAGGGAAAATGCTCACTCTCACTGCTATTAATTGCCGTCATTGTCTCTCCTGTGTTAAGCTGACGACGTATAAAAGCACCGACACAGTTTTCATATCACCTGACACCGCCATGTCAAATCTGAACATCATTACATTAATGGCCCTGTGCATTGGCTTTTAAGGTGGCGACAGACAGCTTTTCAACGTTTTGCCCTCTAGTGTTCCCGGGTGGTATTGTTGTGGGTGCTGCTGTCGCAAAGGGCTACCAACAACACAGGAAACACCGCATTCGCTAAACAAACTGCGCAACAGGCACGGTGATATCATATTCTCCGTACGTTGATTTTCATACGAACAAGTAGATCAATCTACCTGTTCATATATATCGTTGGCTACCGCTAGCAGCCAGGCTAACAGTCCAAAGCAAGAAACAACCGTAAGAATGGCAAAGAACTAGAAACTCCTAACTCTTCCGGCCAATGTCTTTTGCTGGGTGGAGTTTCCAAAGTTAACATTACTCTGGTTGTTATGCTGCTTCGGATAGCTACGTTATTTTGTTGAGTTTCCCCTTGCAAAATGCCCATCTGGTAAGCGGTGATGACATTTATGTGTCTAGGGCGTTTATTGGGAAGGGGAGTTTGCGACCTGGAGGCAGACACAATTGCATTGTAAAGCGAGGCTTATAGGAAACGAAACGCCGATGGTGTCATTATTCTATAGTCATTACACTGTGCAATCAAAGTTTACTTCACAATGATGCGTCAAAGCAAATATCTTGTCTATTGCCACTTCATTGAAGCTATGAGTGATGCGGCTTTAGCAGACAGTGTTGTACGAGCACCAGAGAGGACGATTACATAAAACACAGCAGCTTCTGGCAGCACTGCGGTGGGATATGAGAAAGAGTTTTGGGGCTTACCGACTACTTTGGGCAGTTTCTGTCGTCTCAGTGGAATACGGGGAAGTTTAGTGCTGATTCGGCTGAATCGTCCACACAGGATCCGCTTGGCTTTTTTGCTGTTGGTAGAGATGTCTTGGTTAGGACTGAAAAGGGATGACGCCATGGAAATCCAAATGAATCATTCAAAAGAGGCAAACCTGGACCCGTGCCTCTTTTGAGGGCTCTGGGGCTGCTCACATTGCTACTCACACTGTAATGTCAATATACAAAAGCGCTTAAAATACAATTTAAATGCATTTATTCATTTAACAACCTGGTACCTGTGAGAGAGAGTAAAAAGAAAATATTTTCCCTCTATTTTTATAACCAGGGCAAGCGTCCTTCTAGGAACTCGAGCCCCCATCATGGCCCATAGAGGTGAAGACAACTATCTGTCACTCACTTGTGGTCGTCTTTGTGTCGACACAGGCAGCAGCAGCACAGCAGCGAGAGGAGGACAATCAGTAAAAAGGAGACCAGGGTTCCAGCCGCGATCACACCCATCCGCTGGTTGGGCTCTGAAAAGACGAGAAGCAGGGAATTATGGGTGTGCCACAATGCCGAAGCAACACTCTGAATGCCAGTTTCAACAAATCTCCCTCTTTGTCATCACTAACACTAAAGACCTTATAGCAAATTATTGTGATTGGCCGTACAAGTGAAGTCAAATGATTTGAGAAGAGGGCTTAGCTAACTCGATATGATCTTTATTGATGTGGTGGCTGGCTTTGATAATGAAGATAAAGTACAGTGTTGCATTAACAATTGATTTTGAATAGCTGATGACATGAAGCATCTGAGGAATACTGCAACAGGCTGAAATTCACGACAAATTATTCACTATTAATCTTATCTCCCACAAGACATGGAACCAGTTGTGCTTTCATTGCTGATTTCCTGCAAGCAACTCCCCCCCCCCCTCCCCTCCACCATAAGTCATCTATGATTTATTAGCTCCCCTCCCTCTCTGAGTGGGATACACCCCAGAGATAATAAGTGCTGTATTGCATAAGCATTGACGGCCTTTGCCGCTTCCAAGGACAGATGACACAAGAAGACAAGCAAACCATCAGTTAAGTTATAAGTAGCGGAGGCCCTCAGTTTTTTTTTTTTTACACGTAATGTCATGTCACATAACGCTGAGATGGATTGTTGGGCAGTCTGGGCGTGGCATGTTGTCATTGCTCTGTGCTCACAGCTGCATAAAGAATGGGAAACGGTATGGACGATCTAAGTGAAATGACTGGTGGAATTATCTAAAAATGCTAAGGAACGGCGCTCCAATGCTTCCTTTTTTTTTTTTTTTTAAATCTCCTTTGGCATAGGGTGCACTTGACCATCCTTTACCAAAGGAAAAGAGATGAGGGCGTCCCACAAGTCCTTGCTGCAGCAACATTTAAAGCTATGCACCTCAATAACATCACCCGTTGCACGATTACGTAGCCTAGTCTAAGTGCAGTGGGATTCTCTTTGCATCCCGGTCGTCTTTTCCTAAGTCCTTATGAGTCCTTCACATCTTTCCTTGACCTCATGACGTTTTCCATCGAGGGTTGGGAAAAGACATAGGAAGTGATTTATTTTTTTACTATTTGACCGCAGCCACGGTCTCATGATATCACTGACCAACCTACCGCTGCCCATCATGTCCACTCGCCAAAAGCCCTTCAACCTTTGTGTTCTAAACAACAATATTCTCCCTGCCTGCCTCCAATGAACTCCTATTTCCAAACAGTCCACTTTTTTCCTCCGCTCTCGGTCTCCCCCTCCCAAGTTCTCTTTTTCTCTTTTATTTTCTCCATCCCCCTCTTTATTTCTTCTTCCTTCCTCTCTCTCTGGCTGGACAGGAACAGAGCCAACAAACACAGCCATAAAAAGGACACCGGTCTGGGTCTGGAAACACTATCAAGGCCTCGCTAAGTTACTCTCCCACTACATACACTGACCTGAATAGATGTGTTTGTTGGTACTCAGTGTGTACAGCCAACTATTAGACATGTAATACACAGGCAGCACTAGTGGCATCTGGGTTTTTGGACAAACAGTTCAGAGGGTTATAAAAGTAAGAAATAGCTGGGTTTTTGTGTCTCTATAAAAGGTGCAGTATTTATAAAAACACTATTCAGAAAACTCTTTAAAACATCATTAGCACAAAGCATTTGCTTGTTCGTTAAAAAAAAAGAAAAAAAGAAGGGATTTTCTTACGGAGATAGCAAGCACCAGACACAGGATCACAGTTCTTGTCATTGCAAGAGCAGGTTTGGTTGCAGTTCACTCCGTACTGGCCAGGTTGACAGGTCATATTGCAGCTTGAGTACAGACGAAAACAACATCTGTTTAATGTTCATTCCAAGTGACAGATGCATGAAATATGACACAGAAAAGGAGACAAGGCATAAATGGGATCAGTTTTTTGTTCCAGGCAACATTTTTCATTTGATGGAAGTTTGTAGGAATTTAAAAATGTTTTTCCTATTTCAAATGTGTTCTTTATTAGTATCTGTAAAAAGAATATGCCTCAAAACACACGCTTGCTCGTTCGATACTCAAGATATAAGTGTGACAAACATAATAAGAAGCCATCAACCATTTCCACTGTATATTGTGAAGCGTAAACATGAGGGGGCTTTCTTTTGGGGTATGAAGTGTCTTATAACTTACTAGGTGCCATAAAATCCCGGGTCGCACAAGCACTCTCCGGTGACAACATGACAGATGCCGTTAAAACAGTGACTGCAATTGTTCTCACAGTTCTCGCCATATGTGCCGTTGGGGCAGCGCACCTCGCACCTATCACACACACAAAAGGAAGGCCATGATTACGGTCATTTTCAAGCTTAGCAGTATGAGTCACAGACATGATCACCATATGGAAAATGTTATTACAGTAGCTACTAGTTAAAGGCCCTGTTATTGTGTTTCTAACTTTGAAAAAAACAGGTCTGACGGAACAACAAAATGTGTTTGTTTTTCTTTTACACATTTCTAAATGTGCGCGTTTTCTTACCTGTCCCCAATCCAGCCGGGGTTACAGTGAGAGCACTTGCCATGGATGGGGTCACAGTGGTGACCGTCTTTACAGGTGGGACACACTTCCTGGCAATTTTCGCCAAAGAAGCCCTTTGAGCAGAGCTGGTCACACCGTGTTCCATTCCAACCTCTGTCACAGGTGATGCAACGTCCCTCTGTCACCTTACAGGGCTGCTGGCCCTTGCAGTGCCCGCACCTGTGGTCAGCCAAGGAAAACAGAAAAAGAAAGCTCCTTTATCCTCTGCACAAAAACTCCTCCATCTCATCTAAATGTAGTGCAACTGTTTAGCCCTAACCCCTTTAAAGTGTTGCTTTAATGATCCCTTAAAGAGGGAGGTAAACCACATCAAACTCTAACCGTGTTCTTTTCACTTTATGGCAACTGTATCGTGTGAGAATGTCACAGTCCACGGAAGGTAAAGCACTTAACCTGAATTGCTTTTACATGTTGGCTGATGATTATGGGATAATGTGAATACCGACTCCCAAATCTCACTTTATTATTGCTCCATTAAGTAAGGGTTATCAGCTGCAGCATATATCAAATCTTATTTCCTATTAAAACCACAAAACCGCACCATAATATGGATCAGCCAAGGGAATTGAACATTAGGCATCTGTAAAACTGTTTCCTGTGTCTTTAATATGGTACATTAGCCCTCTGCCAGGTCTTTTTCCCCACCTGTTCCTGCAGTTTTGACCATAGAATCCGGCAGGACATGGTTCCCTGCAGAACTTCCCACGGTACCCTGGTGTGCAGGTGCATGAGCCGTCGGCCTGGTTGCACTTGCCGTGGACGCACTGGCAGTAACGTTCACACCGTGGGCCCCACAGTCTGTCCCGGCACTGGCAGCGTCCCGTGAACTGGTCACATGGTGAGTTGTTACAGTTACACTGGATTGCACAGTTCCTGCCCGTCCAACCAGGATTGCACATACATCGGCCCGTCATTGCATCGCAGACCGAGTTGATGCTGCAGTAGCAGTTGTTGTTGCACTGGGGACCCCAGGCGCCAGGGTGACACGTGCATTTGCCAGTGTCTTGGTCACACTTGCCCTTTTGGCATAAGCAAGCATTCTCGCAGTTAGGTCCCCAACGATTGTGGTTGCAGGTACACTCGCCGGACAAGTCATCGCACTGGCCGTTGGGGTAACAATTACATTTCCCCTTGCAGTCAGGGCCCCAGAACTGGGCGGGGCACTCTGTTAAAAGACAGTGCAGTTGTCAGGATATAGGGAAAATATTCTGACTTGTCAAATATCCTTACACAAGAGTAAGAGTCTATAGCCAAGCTTGTTGCTCTGTGAGGATGGACTTAGGCACTGCGGTGCTTTGTGCTAAACGCCAACATGGCAATATAATCACAATGGCAATGCTAACACGCTGATGTTTTGCAGGTACAATGTTTAGCATGGTAACAATCTTTGTATAGCATGTTAGCTACATATGCTAATTTCTTGGCAATTCATCCAATAGAGTGCTGCAAGAATGAGTCCTACACCCCCCATATATGAGTTAGCATTTTTGCAGTTCCGGTTGACCTCGTCTCAGTCAATGGGTTTTTTGAATGGGGGTTTTGGTTAGATGCATGAAATAAGATCTGTGATTAACACAGGCCTAAGAGATTTTAACGTGTCGTTTTTCTGGCATACAATTTCAGTAAATATCTCACTAGTAAAATATTTAAGCTTTAAAGTGCCTTAAAAAAAGCCAGTTTGCTAGCAATTGCCTAAATGAAATTACTAAACTCTACTTTGCCAAACGCGAGTCCGCCTTTAGCTTAGTGGTGGTGACGTAAAGTCAAGCGACCACGGTGTACTTAGTTTATAGCCTAACGTTAGCTTTTTTACTTCTGGTGATTGCATTCACGCTTCAAAAATGACAAAAGTGATGTTCAGTTGTGAAGATTTTCTTGCTGAACAAAGCGTGTAAGTATCATAAAACGTTTTGTTTGTCACGGAGCTTATTTTCTGCAATAATCTAAAATCCATAGGAAGAAACTCCATTAGCTTTTTGTTGAGAGAACCAGTGCGATGCTAACTTCCAGGTTGGCCTATACAAATATGTCATCCCTGCAGCACTCTATAGTTGTTGGGATATTTCAGTCTGGAAAAAAGTGGTGTCACTATACATACAGAAAAACATTGACATCCAGAGCTGTGCCACAAGCATTGACCTTTAAACACTATAGACGAGAGGCCAAAAGTAGAAATGTTTATTAAAAATGTTTTTAAAATCCCTTACTAGTGTCACAGCTAGCTCCAAAGTATCCATGACGACAGCGACATTCATTCGGCCTGACACACACCTCATTTTCCTTGCAGGTGAAGTTGCCTTCGCAGAGAGCTTGGGTGAAGAAGAATTGAACACGTTATTCATGTGGTCTGCACAATGAGCCATAGGACATGTACTGATGAATGATCTCTGTACGGTACATACGTGTCAGGCATTCATCCCCTAGCTGCCCCCATCCACTGCAGCACACAAATCCTGATGATCTGGAAAAGAAGTTGATATTGAGAATAATGAAGAACCTAGCTAAAATACAGTGAAACGAAAACACATCATCAAGGAGGCAGCCTCCACACCCAACTCATGCGTCTTTGATCTCACAGTTCATATTGATGTGGCTGGTGCCGAATTCGGCAAACGTATGCAGGGCATTGTACATGATGGATATGCTCACAACATGGTTGTGTAATCATCTGAATATGGGTCATTCCCATCTGTGTAACGTGCATACACTCAAAAGCCCTTAACCTCTGAATCTGTGTAGTTTATCAGTTTCTTTAGGTTTCCTCAGGGGAAATGTGACTATTTAGAGACAACATTTTGCAGCCAAGTTTTAGGCCTGTCAGGAAAGGACGGATGTGTCTCCTCTTCCTCCCACGCCTGTGACCTCTGCGGGCCCCTGCAACACGTCAGCTTCCCCTTAAGTGTTTGAAGATGGCAGTTTGCTTTCAGTCAACGAGCAGGGAGCCGCGCTGTTTTTTTATGCTGCCAAAATAGGCGCGTGGTGGAGATCACAGGTCTAAGCTCTGTATGCTTTCACTTGTTATGGACTGCAGAAGATTTCTAAATCAGCCTTTTATTTGATGTACATAGTATGGCACTGGATTCAACTTTTTGCAACTGTGCCGCTCCAAATTTTGACAGACACACAGCCAATCAATATCAGCACTAGAAAGAATGATTGCATTCACTGTTGTGTAGAATTAATTTGGTGTTTAAGAGCCTAGCCGCGCTCCTGTTTGTCTTTTATTATTTCATAAAGAGTGTATCAACTACCTTTGCCAAGAAATTCCATGGCTGCTCTTTAACTGATTAAAAACCCATTTTTCGGCATCAGTGTTGAAAGCAGAGCATTCAAGTCAGAAGAAATAAAAAACAAAATGGGCATAATCTCAAAAAAACAAACAAGTGAGTGGTGAGTGGAGAGTTCACTGCAATGACTGAATACTGAAATGAGGGCAAAATGTCAAACTTGAATATCACACTAAAAACTCCCCGAAGCACTAAAATAGGCATTTTGTTTCTTGTAAATTACTAATTGTTTCCCAGAATAGCAAAGAACAATCTACGTGATGACGGCACAATGTAATGAACTTTACTTTTCATTCTGACTCCATGAAAAGATGTGTGTGTGGCTTTTCCGATAAGCTTTTTTTGCTGTAAAAAAAGCAAAAAAAAAAAACTTTCAATGTTTAAAGAAACAAAAGATACCAAGCGTGTGATTTCTTATCGCACATCTTTTGCGGAGAATGAACCCTGGATTACATTTATGTCCTACCACAATTCCAAAATTCCTAAACATAAACTGCAGTCAGCAATTGTGGACCTGGCTTTGTTTTTTTCTTTTACACCAGACATCCACAGGCTCAGCTATAATCCTAGAGGTCATCAAGATATGCTTTTTGGAAACCTTCACTTTTGAGAGAGAGAGAGAGAGAGAGAGAGAGAGAGAGATGTGTGGATTCCTAGAGTACAATTATACTACTTTACACAAACTAATCTGAAATATCAACTGTCGACCAAATTGTGTTCCTTTAAGCATTTCATAAATTTAGCTAAAAACAAAATAAAAGAAGTGCACTATCCACCACAATGTGTTATCAAATGGTGCCACGAATACCGTGAAGGTCAATGAGAGCGCCCCTACAGAGCAATGAAAACACTCCTGCTCCAGATGTACACATCTGTATAGCTGCTTTCTTCAATGGACTCCTCCTCCTGCCATACAGCGGACTGGCAACACGTTATATGTAGAAGGAAAAAAAACACAACCCAAAAACGAGTGAAATGATATATCGAATGTATCAGTGTGAATAGAGAACGCTTGATTGAAGCGCAAAATAAAAGTTTAGAGAATGAAGTCAGTGGTAGATTTGAAATATTAACACCGACTCTTTGAACCGTTATTCGTGTATATGGCCAACACTGCAAACAATGCCAATGTTATTATCAAGTTGTTGATGTCCTATGCTCAGTTTAAAAAAAAAAAAATAAAAACGTCTAAACATGATTTTCAACCAACTCAATAATACTTGAGCAATGAGATGACAGAACTCGCTTTAGAGCAATTTCAACTCTATTTCAAAGAGAGTCGCATCCTGAGGCAAACAAAGCCACATGGAAACCTGACAAACACTCTGATTTGCATTAACAAACCAATGGATTAGATCCTATTTTGGATTTCTGATGCTTACCCAGGTGCTTTGCATACATTCCTGCCTTTGGGGTTGACTTCTTGGCTGAATCCGGTGCAAAGGAACAGACAAACCACCGCAACGACAGCAAAAGAGTTCTTCACTTCCATTGTACAGGCAGCAGCATCCTCCTAGACGCCGTTCTCACTCCGCATTTCCCTTCTCCCAAAAGTGATGACGATGGCTTTTCACTGGCTTTTAAACACTCCGATTTGTGTTACGCACATAATCCAGATGAATATGCCTGGTAAATATCAAATCCTTATCCCGAAAAGGTGATTGGAGAAATCTTGCAACCACCTACGCCATCGAGGAAAGTCAGCAGCAAACGAAGTGACCAGCGACGGCAGTCCCAAGCGAACAGCCGTAAAATAAGTCATAAAACCAAAACTTGCACATCACAGTATTCTTGATACACGCCGTTCCCCTGCAGTGCGCCGTTTATTCCACCAAATGTTCTAAAAGAGGTCATCATGTAAAGCCCGTGAAATAAAATATAACTTTGTTTTTCCTTCTTCTCCAAAACGATGCCTTGAACGCGCGCGTGAACGTGTAGATATGGAGAAATTAAGAAGAATAAGCTGCCTTTCGCTTTTTCCTCTCTGAGGAGAAGCGCTTAATCCATAACTTTTGTCCTCTCTTGCGCTCTCAGGAGTGGCAGGAGGGAAATTCCTGATTTGTTACTCTATCTTTGGCTCTGTGCGCCATGCGTGCGCCACCAAAATTTACATAGGCCTGTGTGCAACAGGGTCTGTTTTAATGGCCTTGGTTAAAACAATGTCATGTGGCACACTTTGTCATTTTAACAAAAAGAAAAAAAAAAGTTAAATGTGGGCGATTAGGACGAAAAAGCACGGCTCGTTTTGTAGTATGATAATTGCCACTATCGTCATTATTATCTTTAATAGTTGCGTACTCTAAGCATCTGTGGTCGACACATTTAAAATGACAGATGTGTAGGCACATATGATTTGTATGTGCAGTAACCAACTTTAAACCCACACTCATTTAAAGTAGTTTTACATTTTTAATTGATGTATATGTGTGCCTTTGTGTGTGTGTGTGTGTGTGTGTGTGTGTGTGTGTTGGGGGGGGGGGGGGGGTCAGCGGTGTAATAACTACGTTAGACAATAGCTCCCCCATCTGTTAGCACCAGCGAAGTGATTTGGGCATATAGCGTCTCCTGCACTAAACAAAGTGCAAGGTCTCTTAACCACTGAAAGCTAAGCAGGAGAAACATCATGTGTTTTACTCATTACACCAGAAGCCTCATAACATCTAGTCCAATGCCTTTCTCCACACAGGGTTGTAAAATGCACGTGCCTGGGGTATTTTGTTTTCTCACAAGGGCACATCACAATGTGGGTTCAGGACCAACATATACAGTTGTTCATTACCCTACTACAAAATGTTAGGATATGTTTGTAATGTAATTCTACTGGGATAATCATATGTCAACAAAACCCACTGCCACAATTCAAAACAGAAAGCTGCTCTGACCCAAAATAGTTTGAAAGGTCTTTTATAAATGACTAAACAGCTACGTCATAATGAATCATACTTTCTGATGTTTTGAGGAAAAGAAAAGTAGGTCTTTAAATTATGTAATCCATTGTGCACTGTTATGGATGACAAAATGTTCCAGAGGTGAATTTTGAGTCCTACGATAATTTATTATCATGAGATTATTTGTTTAAATATTGAGTTTAAAAATGGGTGTGGTCTGAGCAAGGAACAGGATGTATAGGGGTAGAAAGTGGGGAAGGGGCCATTGGCTGCCCCACTTTCTCTGATTTGGCTTCCTCAAGATGGTCTTTAGTTTCTAAAAGGTTTGTATATTAAGTTAAAAAAATCTGCTGCTGATTTTTTTAAATTTATTATTTTCTGTGTTGTATTATTCTATATATGATAATGTTAATTTATTTAAATTGAATTTAATGTATATTTAAGTTATACTTATTTTAAGTTATGCATAATGTCAAGAGCATTTCCATTCACAAATTGTACTGTTCAAATGGCATTTAGACTGTAATAGTGGCCTGTAGCACAGAATGCTGCATGCATGTCTGCACAGTGTCAGTACATATCTTACAGTAAGTATTGAAATAGGAGAACGTTGCAAGCCTGCCTCCAAGAGCTTTGGAGGGGTGTGCTGTCTTTTCATGGGGCCCAAAATCCCTGGCAGTGCCCCTGGTAAAGGCCTGTTTAAAATGTAGCCAAGTAGAAAGTAAACTAACAAACATTGTGTTGCTGCGCATAATGAGGAATACTTACAATTAACCACCGCTGCAATCCGCGGAAACGGGTAAAAGTCGCAGTAAAACAGCGAGTGCACCTGCGCAGGGCCAGGGTGCGGTGTGAAGAAAAGTTTGGGAGTGATACAAAACTGCGTCACAGGCTGTCCACCAACCAAGTGGTGCTAATGTGATGCTTGGCTTCCTATCTGTTTACACGGTAGCGTGCGGTGCGCAGCTTGCAGTGGCAGATGCTGGCAGATGGTCTTCACTTCATCTTCCTCCTCCAGGCTGATGTTTAACGTCAAAACCGTGCCAGCCCTCACACGGGCTGGGGCGGACGTTCCCTTTAAGCGGTTACTCTCCGGCCGAAGACTCCGGTCCTCGACCTCAGCGACCCAGACGGAGCCACGGGACGGTGCCAACAGCCGCGGCGGCGCTCAACATGATTCGGAGTTTCCCGGACAGCCGGGGAGAGGAGGGAGAGACGGAAGCACCTCTACCGCTGCTAATGAGATCTCCGTAGACTTTGACCAGCCACGGGGGGCTTATAAGAGCAAAGACTCATTAGAGCTGCTCAGAAGTTTGGTGGTTTTCAAACTCTGCTCCTATGAATTCCTGGTTGATAAGAATAAAGAGGTAATGAGACGCTATCGTACCTGGCCACCCGGCCATTGAGCATGAAGTGTGTTTGATAATGTGAGATGTTCAGGTAACTTTATGACGACAGTAAAGGTTAGCATACTCGTTTACCAATATGTGACATAGCATAGGCGGTAACCTTACACAATAACAGGTGTTTGTACAAAAGGCACGAGACGCCCGGATATGTGAGCGAGATACAATGCAGCGGGGGTCACATTATTTACATTGTTAACCCTGTCTAATAGAGAGTATCTTATTTGTGAGAGTTGTGTCGATAACTGACTTTACTTAAACAGGTAAGTTAAAGTTCAAGATAAAGAAAAGCTCAGTTAATTACGCTGTGTTCCGGGTTCAGGGTTATTACAGCCTCATCTCCAAATACAAATGTTTCCAGGCATGCAACCTCTCTGCAGCCCATGTTACCTAACAACAGGCTTAATGTCAGATCATTTTATAATTGTAATGTCCATCTGGTAATGTTAATACACATTGTATAAATATAAAAGACAAACTTTCCCTTTAACAAATAAAAATAGGGAATTTCTTTCAGCCCTTGTTGTCATGTATGAGGGCACAGCGCTTTAATAGACGTGCAGCACTGCAGGTTCATTCCTTCCACACTTCCATCGTGTCTTCATGGAATCAATGCAGAGCTTGGCTCTGGCATTACTCACATGTTCAGTGTAGCTGCACTGTCTACTTTGTCCCTGTTTTAGTCTTGCCTGCAACCTTTTTTTTAGCTTGGGGCTAAGAACATGATTTGAATTCCTTTGCTTTTGAAACGTCAACGTGCTACTTTCTGCAGTCTGTCATCTTAAACCGTTGCTTTTAAAACCTGCTTAGACACAGCCTGTCTTTTCTGGGATAATATGATTCCCATACACTACTAAATGGCATGTAGAATGCATTGGAATTAGTAAAAGTACATTATAGGTACAGTACATTATATACCTGTCAAAAGTCATGAACTGTTAATAATGTCCTTCCTCTTTGTGCTCAGATAATGGATCTAGGTAAGAAGATCCTGGGCCAGAGAGCCTTCGACCAGTTCATGAAGATGACATTTTATGGGCAGTTTGTCGCCGGTGAAGACCACATGGCCATCAGGCCGCTGATCCAGAAGAATCAGGCCTTTGGCGTCGGCTCTGTCCTGGACTACAGCGTGGAGGAAGACATCAGCCAGGAGGAGGCCGAGCAGAAAGAGTATGAAAGTTGCGGTCGTACCGTATATTTCAGTAGATATGTTTCGGTTGGTACAGTTGGTTTTAAAGTTAGAAGGAGTCATTGGTGTACAGACATACAGACAGTTCAGTTATATAAAGACCATAATTGGCCATAGAACTGCACAGATCTTGTTTTAAATATCTAAAGTAAACTGACTATATATGGAAGACGGAAGCTGCCAAATAAAAAAACAAAACCCTTGATAAATAAATAAATTTGCCATTAACCAACCAAAAATAATATTAAGTAAATAATTAAATACATAGGGGAATAAATACTAAGGTAAATAAATAAAGAAGCATAAATAAACAAGCTAATTAAAACAGAAATATCAAACTACTATGTCACATTTGATCAATTAATTAATACCTACATTTATTTTTAATATTATGTTTGGAACATTTAATGGCATATTTATATATTTATAAAGTCATTCATCTATTTATTTGTTCATTTATTTTTTATTTTGGCAACTTCCATCCTCCAGAGTACATTACCTTGCAGAGTACTTTCCACTTGTTTGATGTCAAAAATAGGTTTATTTTTAATACAACCTGAATGTAAACACTTAACAACATGATTTGTTGGCTCAGTGATGGCCCCTCGTTCCGGATTGGCTCGCTGCAGAGAATTTCTCACTCGTTAGGAATCCTGTCACATGGGTAGCAAAAGGCAGTCGGCTGCTATTTGATCTGTGAGCTGTTGATAACTCGGATGACGGTACACAGACCTTATGCAAGCAGCCTCCCTCAGCAGAGGCAGCAGCAATGTAACTTAAGTTGTAGCTCTGGGATTCATGCTATATGAGTAATTGGGTCATCGCGTAGTCCAAATAAAATACGGACTTCTGGCCCCATTTAGGAGTTGGTTCAACGTCAAATCAGTGAATAAAATAAGTAAAGTGAATATCATTTGTTGCCCGTTTCAACGAAGTGAAAAAGACAAATGCACTTGTCAGATGTACTCAGCATGAGAATAATACTCAGCCCAAAAGGACTGACCTTTTTTTTTATCCCACACAACATTTGTTGGTTTATAAAAGGTCAGACGTAGTGAATAAACAAGGCTGTTAGTCGTATGTTTAAGAATCTGGTGTTTAAGTGTGTTACCCTGGAGTGACAGTTGACTGCAATGTCATATAGTGCCAGAGAAAATGTCCTCTATTATTGTTTTACTGTGTTATCACATTCTGTATAGTGATAAAGCTCCCGGGCAAGTGACTTTTTTTTCCACCCTTCTTGTATCTCAACTCAGTGTTTGTTCGTTTTTGGGTTTTTTTTAGTAACAAGATATCACTATACAGCTTTGATATACTTTTTCTTGGGGATGTCTGCTTGGAAACATCAAAAGAAGTATCAAACCTTAAGCCTAGAAAGCTCTTGTTTTGTGAACATACACCTTCAAACCGTAAAGCAGGAGGAAAAGGTACTTTAAGCCAGCTTGATCTCAGACAGCAGGGTTTGACAGACACTCCAATGATCCTTCAAGATAGCAACAACAACATTATCTCCCTGCAACAGAAAGAAGATATAAGGAACAGAGGCCTGGCATGAGAATTACAATGCCAGGCTTCAGTTGCGTTGGCCATTTAAACTTAAAATATGTACCTGTACCCCTGATTTCACAATAAGGATGTAATTAATGCAGGATTTTTAAAGGCCAGTGCTGACCAACACAAAAAACAAACAAATTGTGCCAGTAATCAAATGATATTAAAATGTCCCTTTTCATGCCAAAGGATTACCAATAACCAGTGCTTCAAACACAATTTTTAATTTTGGGCGGTGTAATAAAAAGGGTATATTTACCAGACGTTAAATCTCAACTGGAACCAGTTCTGACAACATGGTTACTTACCCCAGCTATTCAACGCTACGTAAAACTCTGAGATTGATTTCTATCTTTTCGGGCTGCATTGAACGTTTTTTTTCCATCATAGATTAATCTGTCCATTATTTCCATTATAACTCATTGATTATTCCTTTAGTCTAAAATATGTCAGAAACTGATGGAAAATGGACATCACAAGATCTCAGAGCAAGTTAACATCTTATAGTAGTGAGCTGTATCTAACCACTGGTCCAAAAACCGAGAAATATTACATTTTCTAATGATATAAAACAGAGAAAAGCAGCCAATCCTCACATTTTGAGTGCAATTCTTAAGAAATCAGTTCTGAAAACGTGTAAGACAATATAATTTCAGAGTCAAAGTCAGTGTCAAATGGCCTGTAATATTAAAAGAAGATAACTCCTTTCAGTTTCCTCATGTCAAGCATGCTTAGTGTTTAGTCATGCATTTCGTTGCATGAACTCCCCAGTTCCCTGTCATGAGGGGGGAACAGGTCAAGTGTGGTGCGATGCCATTCTGACAGTAGGACACAGGATATATGGGGGTCACTAAACACAATGTCTGTCTCTGGCAGAGCCAAAATGTTCCCATTAAGAGCGAACGTTTCCGAATTGAACAATGCCAGATAATTGCTGTAATTCTGATGAAAGCTCCATATATAATGTTGCCCAAATACAGGGAAAATGAACGTATCTCACCCTTTTGTATTTCTTCTAATGTAGCTCTTGTGTCTCCGCTGCACAGAAAGAGATCGTAGGTAAGCTGCCTTGTTTTGTTCTCATTTGTGGACACAGCATATGATGAAATTAGAAGTAATAGGCATGCACACTTCATTTCACCCCGCAGGTGAGGACCACATAGGGAATACAAATAAAGCGCACAAACAGTTCAAAGACCGCCGTGGGGGTGTGACTGGAGCCCGCACCTACTTCTACACGGATGAGGCTAAATGTGACCAGCATATGGAGACCTTCATTAAATGTATCAAAGCATCTGGTAAGCAAACCGAAATTCAACTACATCAGTGATACAACTTTACGCTATGTAAAGCTTTGGACTCTATTCTGGCTCATATACTTTGATATTCTTTACCAGATATTGTCATCCAAGTCTGTTTTCTACTCCATTGATTACACGCAGCACACCGTTTCTGCACCCTTACCATCATGGGAACATATTTGTCTCTACGTCATTTGATTTACGTTAACGCTAAGTGTGTTTGACCTTTAGGTGGGAGCTCAATGGACGGTTTTACTGCCATCAAAATGACTGCTCTAGGACGACCTCAGTTTCTGGTAGGCAGTAAAGGGGTGATTCAAGGGTCATTGCACTAGTTTAGCTGATACTCTCGTGGTAGTGGACTGACATCACGGCTTTTTTCTTCCTTTTTTTTAGCTCAAGTTCTCAGAGGTCCTGGTGAAATGGCGGCACTTTTTCACTTACCTGGCATCAAAGCAGGGGAAAGATGGCATGGAGGCCTTAGAGTGGAGGCTGGAGCTGCATCAACTGCAGGTGGAGTTTTTTTTCTCCTCTTTTTTTTCCTGGTGAAAGTTTCATCATCTATGTATCATCTGCGCACTCATACTTTTTAAATACACAATATGATATTGGATGAATGGATATTGCCACACTATGCGCCTTGCAGTACTTTAGATTTTATGTCGATCTAGGAATCCCTGACCAAACTGGGCGCAAAAGGTGACATGTATGGCTGGTTTACTGGAAAGAATAAGGAATCATCAGGGTAAGCATGAACACAGATTACGGAGATATCTGTAAAACAATGTCAGTGTTGCACACGGGGAATATATTTCATTATGTTCAAGGCAATTTTAGGGGAAAAGTAATTTCATGAAAAATGTATTATGGAAAGAGCAAATCGGACCTTAATAGATTGCATTCCTTTTTTTGCAGTGGCAATACTTCACACACTCTTAAAATATTTATTTTGTTTTGCATGTTGAGAAAATAGTGGTGATTGTTTTGTGATTTAATGTCGGTAGTAAGTTATGTCAACATCATTTTTTTTGTTCGTGTTGTATGGCAATTTCTTGTTTTACAAATTATTTAGATAAAATAAGATTTTTTTATATATAGATAGATATTTATCCCGAGGGAAATTGTTGAATATTGCTTCAATTGTTGAATATTGTTGAATATGAATATACAATGGCAATACAGATGGAATAATATGGACTTCTGTTATTAAGTCACACCACCCTGTGTACAAAAGTGAGAGACGTTTTTTTATATTTACATTACAACTATAAGACGTTCACCTTTTAAGGACGACTATCTCTCAGAGCGATTACAATTAAGAAAATTGACCGACATACTAGTAATACTTTAAAATGACCAACACTCTGCACCTTTCTATCCTCTGCCTTGACAGAACCATCGACATACTCGACTGGAACAGCTTAATAGATGACAGAACAAAGATATCGGACTTGCTGGTTGTCCCAAATGTAGAGGTCAGTAGCATAAACACCGAGAGAGAAATGTACTGTAAATACATTCAGTTCAAAGAATATCCTAGAATCTCTCAATATAACTCAAGAGCCAAAACTCACCAGCCGCGATGTGTGTACAAGTGACAACAAGCAGGATGTTTAAAGTTTTAGCATCACCTGATTTGAACTGATTTTGAATTATAAGCAATTCAATCATAATAAAATATCAGCTGCATACATTGGTCGCGTGTTTGTGAAGTACCAACATGTATTAATGTGTCTGATCCCTCTAATGTGAACAAGCTTGTGACGCATTCATGCCAAAGACAATTTAGAAAATATCTGGTAGTAACTCAAATAAAAGTTGATGTCATTTAAAACATTTGACTAATTGCTCGTTGTTGATACGTGTTTGACAAAAAATGACGCGTTTTGTCCATACAGTTTAGTTTTCCTTTTTGTTTGTAATTAATGTTTAATTCATTGTATTTATTTATTTTATCAGCTCCCAAATTGCCATTAGTATACATTTAGAAAGACACAACGCGATTCAAAGTGCTTCACAGGGGCATAGAAATACATTAAAACATAAGACATTTAAAAAAAAAAAAAACATCAAGATTGCATTTAAAAGACATCAAAAAACAAAAAACAACAAGCGAGAACAATCAAATAAATAGTTTAAGTAGTTAGAGCCAAGTGATTCACACTTGAAGTTCTGAGTTAAGGAAAGGCCTGGTTTAATTGCATGTTTACAAAATCTGGGCAAGTTACAGATCAGTTGACCTTGGACTAAAGACATCTGAAGGGTGGATAAATAGTGTAAGAGGCACTAATAGGTGTCACGCTGTGTGATATTTGGCTCATTAGCATCTCATGGTGCACACTCTCCCGGCTTGTTTTGTCCAGCGAGGTGAGCTGGAGCCTCTGCTGCAGCAGTTCACTGCAGAGGATGAGAAACAAATGAAGAGGATGTTACAGCGCATGGACATCTTAGTCAAGGTAAACTCACATAAACGACAGGTACGATCACTGAGCGCAAATACGCACTCACACACTGAGTGGTAATTGCATTTGGAGCAAGTTATGGTTTACCCAAATGCATGTGTGATCATTTATACTACAGCTAGTTGTGCTTTCTTGGTTGCCATAAAACATCTAAAAATGTATCTTGTTTTTATGCTTATCAATACGCATACACCCCTGGATATGAATGGCTCTTTTTCAGTGTGGAAAATTGTGTTGGTAGCTATTGTGCCGTTTTTTATTCGAACAAGGTCACAGCAGTGCTGCTACCCATTGTAAGCATGGACACAATAACAACCCTAAGATTAAGATACACCTCTATTAAATCCCAGCGGGGGAATTTGGTAGGGATAAGGTATTGTATTCAAGGTCACAATATGTAGACCGAAACAGTAAAAAAACTGAAAAAATAAAGTGCGCACACTAGATAATGCTCCCATGAACATATATTTAATTACTACCAGGTGACGTTTCGAGCGTCAAACTCAACTCAAAGAAAATAATGCAGAGACACAGCTTCGAATACGCACTAGGCCAAGTCACCTGACAGGTCAAATGGTCCTCATCGGCTTCCTAGGATTGAATAAATACAATAAATTGGATAAATACATACATGCATAGCTCAATAATATAAAGAAAATTCCACATCCATACACACGATCCAATGAAAATATACTCGAACATAGTACCTGTGTGACTGCACATATAAGCATATAATGCAAAGTGAAAAAGTAGAATGAAGTGTCTAGAAAATGGACCAAATATGCAAAAGATATGTGCAAAGCTGCGTTGTGCACTTCAAAGAGATACTCTTGTCTGTCCGGTCGAAAGAGCTTGTACGTGACTCGAGCATCAGCCATGCACCATCATAACATCATGCGACAACAAGAAGACAAAAAGGACATTGCAACAATATTTTGGATGAATGAATAGATGGATCTGTTACATCAGTGCAGACAATACAGTGATGGTATGCTCCGCACGTTAGTAAACAAAGAGACATTCTATGTCTGAACAAGTGCTTGGCGCTCTGAATGTCACCCGGGGGTAATTAAATATATGTTCACGGGAGCGTCATTAAGTGTGCAGAGTGGATGCCTTCGTACGGTAATCATGTTCGTTTGATAAAAGGATGTTTCGTTAGTTCAACTATTTCAATTATATTTTAGCACAATGAACACAGGCAGGTGATATTCTACGAAAAATAAATCCGATCCTTTTTCTTTTCTTTCTTTTTTCTTCTTTATTCCAGCACGCCATTGAGAATGGTGTTCGCTTGATGGTGGATGCTGAGCAAACATACTTCCAGCCGGCGATCAGAAGACTGACTTTAGAGATGCAGAGGATCTACAACAAAGAAAAGCCTGTTATCTTCAACACCTACCAATGTTATCTCAAGGTCAGAATCCACAATTGGCAAAAAAAATAAATCAAAAAGAAATACGCAGTTTACACATTTCAATCTCTGGTATCTGCACACAAAAGGATGCAAACACAACAGTTATACCTCTCACAATAGGAGAGCGTGCAGCGACAAATCGCGTGACTCCAAATGTCAACGCGTGACGGGATTACTGTGAGTCAGCTGAGGATGAACCAGAGACGAGAAGAGGAAAATGTTCGAGGGAACGTCGGTGCTTTCTTTTTACATCTCTCAAATACACCATTTCAAATGAGACCGTAAGAGTTTCATTCATGTGATTGACATCCTTTCTTTAACGTTATCGTTATTGTATCAAAAGAACATCGGCTTATCATATTGTCACCTAAAACCTACAGTATTGTGAAATAAAGATAATACATACTACCTGTCGGATAAAATAGGACCATAGACTATCGTGGGTCCCACTGATACTACACCCCTGCTGTGTTGCTGATAATAATAACTAATACCAGAACAAGGCGTTCCTTTTCTCAAAACTGTGAAGTCATTTTAATGGTGCCATGGGGGGGGCTTTGCAGACTGCACAGCATACGACACCCTCTGTCCTGAGACCCTCGCATTGCACAAGGACACTCCTAAAAGAAACCCCACAATTAAAGGGGGAAAACTGGAAGTTTTGCTGGACTAGGGTAGGGCAGGTATAACAGGTAGACCCATATATGATGTGAGAGCAATCTAACTGCTGTAGATACAGTAGTTAGCAAAAGTAGCAATGTGTTACTCTTCTTAGTTCAACAGTCAAAATGATTGCACACTTTGTATCTAAACTTGAACGACTTGGTTTTTGCTTCACCTTTGCTAAAGAGTGAATCCTGCTGTTTTGCTCTGCAGGAGGCCTACGACAATGTGACTGTGGACGTCAAAATGTCTCGACGTGAGGGTTGGCATTTTGCTGCCAAGCTGGTGCGCGGGGCCTACATGTACCAGGAGCGAGAGAGGGCCAAAGACCTTGGTTATGACGACCCCATTAACCCTGATTATGAGTCTACCAACATAATGTTCCACAGGTAAGAGCCACGCCGTGTTTCTTTTTTGTTTATTAACTGTTAGCAGCTGCAACTGCATCTTTTTTTAACTACATCCCACAAGAAGCTATGGTGAGTTTTTGTTATCGCTCCCAGGACTTATTCCTACTAACTGTCACTAAAGTCTGTACAGAAAAAGCACATTTATGTATGCTGCTCCCACAGCTTGGAATCAGTTGCAAAATCCCTTTAGTCTTCGGGAGCTGGTCTCATTGGACACATTTAAAGTGATTCTAAATGAATTGGAAGCAGGCCCATCTGTACGTTCTGTAATGTGTTCATGGTTTGTGTTTCTGTTGTATGTCCATGCAACGTGTTATTTGTGCTGCTGTCTGTCTTGGTGAGGACTTTCTTGGAAAAACTGTGTTTTACTCCTGATTGAATACATTATTTTCGCCAAGCCAAGTTCTAATTTCTTCGTATTAACACTGCTGTCTGCTATCCAAATGTGAAAGGCATCAGACCGTTTTGAGTTGTGTCTCGCACAAAGACATCGCTGGGAAAAGTTTCTTTTTAAAATGTATTTATTTTTAACCTGTGCAACGCCAATTTTCTCATGTGGCTCACAGATTTAAACTGGCCGCCTTGGAGGCACAAATCCACTGCAATGGACAGCACAGGGAAGTGGTCCTTTATTTGGAGTTTCTGAGTTTTAACATCTTGTGTCAGCAAGCTTCCACCCTGTTGAGTTTTCAAGTTACAGAAAACCATCCAGCTCCAGGGGTGCTGTGGTGCAACAATTTCCTGACACTCCTAAATTAAGGCAAGCTCAAAGAAATCCCTCTGTAGAGATCAATATGTTTTGCCCAAAAAACAGCAAAGTCCACCCTCAAGCATTCAGTTGGATATTGAGGTAAACATCAACATGTGGAGAGGCACAGAGTTTAGCTGATTTGCTACAGCACAGCATGAGGTGGGATTAAAAAAAAAAATGCAGATGGTTGTAAAGCACATGCGTAGGAACACTGCTACACTCGAGCGAAAGCAGAATGCAGCTCCTCTCTGGATGGATTGGTTCAGATTTTTTTGGTAAATATGTTCAGTGTTAATAGGCAACTTCATGTTTAGTTGTGTGAAGATAGTCCTGCACCACACAATGCATCTTACACACGAATGAAAAAGATTTGTTTGGGTGAGTTAGGAAACAATGTCAGCCACAATATGCAAACAATATACTACACGTATTTAATCGTGAATAATACTTTATCGGGCTTCACAATACATTGGGTTTTTATCGTCATTAGGATGCCAACTCAATGTGCAAGCGGGGGAACAGTAGAAAACTGCACTTCACAATGTAAATATCGTTCTTTTTTTTATTGATGCCTTTTGTCTTCAGCTTAATGTTCAGTGTTGTTCAATGAAAAAAAATAATTTCATGAAACTGAACTGAAGACACTTTAATGTCTGTTTATTTCTCGCAAGTAATCTCGTTTTTGTAACGTAACGCGATCGCATATTTTCCTCATATAGGGCAGCCCTAATAGCTGGGTAGAAAACGGTTGTGGAAATCCACACGCCACAGATAACATAAGTTCGCACTTATGTCAAAGATAAGCTGTCTTCCTCGTGTGCGTCTGAATGTGTCTGTGTACGTGTGAAAGGTGCCTGGACTACGTGCTGGATGAGACTGCGCTCAACCGAAATGCCAACGTTATGGTGGCGTCCCATAATGAGGACACGGTGAAGCACACCTTGAGGAGGTACGGTTTTAATTATACAAACACACTGCTGAAAAAATACACTTACAATTGATATATATATATATATATATATATATTTTATACAGCTTTGTATATGTACAAAACAAGTTTATTTTTTGAAGTCTCTCTGTCTCTCATTCAGAATGAATGAGCTGGGTCTCCTACCGACAGAGAACAAGGTGTACTTCGGTCAACTCCTGGGCATGTGTGATCAGATCAGCTTCCCGCTGGGTGAGAAAAACAGGCACAAACACACACACTGTCTCTCTCACACACACAGCCGAGAAACGACTAGGCGTGGTCTCTCCTGCCCTACATAAGGGTGATTTGACAGTTTAAATTCCGCCTTTGCGGGACGTGTATCCGCCGCCTCCCCCTACGACTCTCTCAGCTGTGTCTTTTAAGACCTTTCATACCACACCGAGCACTTGGACTGCATGCAGTGCACATGTAGAAGTCAGTCTGCAGCCCGTAACATGACATATGAACTGAGACACCCCAGTATTGACGAGCTGTCTTGACGAAACGCCGCTGCCGGCTCTCACCACTTTGTTTGTCAGTCAAAGACAGACACAGCGGCGGCAGGCTGCTGTCTGTCAACGTGAAGCTCAAGTTGAAACAGCCTTGACCGGTATTGATGTAAACAGACACTGTGTTTCTTTGCCGTTTTCTCGAGGGATAGAGCAGCCAGCGCTGTGTCTTTGAATCTTGAAACAAAAAAGACATTTTTTTTTTTGTTTTTTATTTGGGGGGGTCCATTATTCAGTTTTCATGATATTGTTTTTCAGATATGCCGTCGCTCACAATGCTCCGTTTTGTGATTTTGTTTCATCTTATCGTGTTTTGATGTTTCGCAAGTAATTGTGGTTTAGTTTAAAAGGACATTCATTTCAATGAGTTAAGCCCTGGCAAAAACAACTGTCACAGTATGTGAGCCTGACAGCGTTTCTAATTCAAATGCGGCGTGCACATGCTCGAAACCCGCCTGATTATAAGGACTGTAACGATGTTTCAGCGAGGGGAGCCAATGGAGACGACGTCCAGTCATGCTGTGTTCTCTGGAGCTTGTCAAAAAATAACCTGGAAAATAATGTAAATGACGTTACGAAAATGTAACAAGTCAATCTAATACGAAACATCTACATTTATCATCTTCGTACATGTCATGCTGCAAAACCCATGTTTTCTCCTTTTTGTGTTTTTTTTTCTCCCATCACATCCACTTTGATCGCAGGCCAAGCAGGCTTCCCCGTCTATAAGTACGTCCCCTATGGGCCCGTGAATGAGGTGATGCCCTACCTGTCTCGGAGAGCCCAGGAGAACCGAGGCTTCATGAAGGGAGCCCAGAAGGAGAGGGAGCTGCTGTGGAAGGAGCTGAAACGCAGACTTGCCTCCGGGGAGCTTCTCCACAGACCGGCGTACTGAACACACAGAATAAGAGACAAAGAGTGTGTCAACTTGTCCAGTTCTTCTATTTTTTTTCTTTCTATCTTCTTTAGATGACGGCTGCTGCTGTGGCTGTCTGTTCTGTCTCTCCCTCCCGGCTCTCCCTGGATGTACACCTCCTGTTCTGCCCTGTCCTGGAGTTTTCATTCTGATGGACTGTTTCGGGACGTCACTCTCTTATTCCGTCTTTGCCCTGTTGTTTTTCTCCATTTTGTTGCTCGCTGATGTTACCCACCTTCACCCCTCGTGTACTGCCCGTGTCGTCTCAATTTCTTTTCCTTATCCGCCTCTGCATCCATAAGCTTTCCTCATTTTGTCTTTCCCGTTGTCTATAGAGCGCTGGTATCCATCAAGTGGGCATCTTTACTGCTCCAAAAGGACTGCCTAAAATGTCAACGAGACAGGGGCGGGCGTCTCTTTTTATCACCCTATTCATCTCAGAGAGGGACAACAATAATAAAAATAACAAGCTTGATTTAAAAGGTAGTAAAGGAGACATCAATATTATGATTTTTTCTTGTTTGGACTCCTGGGCAGCCAATACGGTCCCGCAGGGAGGCTTCTCTGCACTGTATATTTACGTGCCGCGTTTGAGCTTGTATTGCTTGTTTGAAAGTGATGCCTTTTTATGAATCAATGACAAAGTATAAACGGCTCCTCGCAGCACAGTCCTCTTCTCAGTGCTGCACTTTTGTTATTGTATTTACCAGAGGAAGCTATATTCTTGGTTACTGAGGTGTTACAAGAAAACACACAGTGTTCGGTATTCAGCGTTGCGGCATCTCCTAATACAGGCGCCTGCAAGTCTGGCAGGTTGCTTTTATATATTTTTTCATGACACAAGATACTATGCAAGGTATTAATAAGTTGTCTGTTGGACTTATTACATTTTGATGGATTAACACTGCAGCTTGTTTTTATCTTTGTCAATGTAAATATGTTCGCAGCAGGTTATTCCATTTGCTGGTTTTACTTGTCTCACTTTGTGGACCTGTGAAATTGCCCGATGAATAAATATGCACTGTGAATATCAAAAGTCTACATTTTCTGTCAAAAGGGGGACCGGATGTCATTGACTGCTGTAGCTGAGCTATTTGCACAGCTTGGGGTTGTTTTTTGGGTTTTAATTTGTGACATCTTCCACTTGGTTATTGATACAATTAGTATTTGAGTCAGGGGGTAACCAAGCTTCCTGGTAATTACGGCCTTGTCATTTTATGGGAGCAGTCAGTGCTTCGTAGACCATCATTTAATTAGCAATGATGCTACGCTCAATACAGATCACAGGAATTGGATGCATTAATCATTACACAGAAGAAACTTTAGTGGCTGTTAAGTTTTACCGAGGCAGAGCGCCACAGAGCTGTCACCGCCGCTGTATTGTATCGGTTTAATTAAGAATCAAGTCGACTTTTGATGTGAGATGTGCCCTTGGGTATACATTTGCCAACAAATCCCTTCTTACAAGGCACTGGAGTTTTCCTGGTTAGCTACAGTTGCAAAGACGACTTAGAGGACACATTATAGTGTGAAAAATTCAAGTCATTTAAAAGAAGCATGGGCTCAGCATATTCTTTGGGACTTCCGAGACGTCCACCCTACTTTAAAGCACACAGGCATGTAATAGAGACAGCTGGGGTTAATTGACTTTACGTAATGAATGTTGATTTTTTTTTTTTGTGTTGCGCAAGATTGTTAAGGACGGTATGTGTAACCGATTTCTTTGGTTCCACATGGTCTGACGTGTTGGGTTGTTTGTTTGGCTGGGCCTCTGGCGCTGTGGCGTTAATGGGACCTCACAGCAGTCCGACGGTTTTTCAAAGCACGTGCAATATGCTGTGGCAGGCCCTGATTTAAAAAAAAAAAAAAACATACTTGGCATTTTTTTGACCAACAGTCAGTTAATCTCTAATCAGCATTTGTGTGCCAACAGAGGAACGCACAGAGAGGTAGAAGTACTGTGGTTTGGGGTGTTGCGTCTTTTCATCATTCGACGGAAGTCTGAGCGATTACAGAAAAACTGGGCCCATACTCGTTCAGTTCAACAGCTCTAATCATACCCTCAGTAATTCAGTAAAGTAAGAGTAGTAGTAAGCAGTAAAAAATAAAAAACAAAACATTTATTTAACCCCAGGAGGGCTGAGAGAGAGGCTAGAGAAATCTTTTTATTTCTTCCAATATACGGTCGAAGGCTGATTCATAAAACATCTTCTTGCAAAAGTGGAAAGGGAGTTTTCATCAGTCAGCACAATGCTTACCCTGTAACCCCACCCAAACATTATCATCAACGATTTGATCTACTCACTTCAATAGCATTTGTGTTAGAACCGCCGATGGAAAACCAATTTGAGTCTCTCAGCAATGGTAGTAACACTCACTCACTAACCATCTCCACAGCACTGTGTCAGCGCTAGAGAAACCTTTGGCTGCTTCTCGACTTTGGCAATGGAGCATGTGGAGCAAATGTATCCCCATTATTCTATTGGGGGGGGGCAAATATTATTATACTTATTGTCTTATAAATGTATAATGTATCTCTATACAGTGCCCAAAATCAGGTGACTATATTTAAGCGTTGTGTTTTCAGCAACTGATAAAAACAAGTAGGCTATCAAACAAGCGCACATTTTTTGAAGCCGTCGCTGATTGTTTGCCACGCCATGAGAAGATGGGCCGTGTTGAATGAATCCGCTGGGCCCACTGATTTCAGCCAGACCTTAAAATGAGCTAAAAGCACGATTGTACTGTCGCTGAAATGCGAAGCGGTTTGCGAGTCAACGTTAGCTAACTTTGCCAGCCAAGCCCGCCTAACGGTTAGCGCGCAGATCGGACACGCGGGAGCCGGGCTGTGGCGATGGGACGTTCACAAAAAAAGAAGCTGGATCAAAGAGTCAGTAACGTAAATGTAACGTGGCTTTTGATATTATACATTAGCCCTGCTCATTTTCATTATTTGGGCTGTGGTAGAAGGTTAATCTAAGAGTTTAGGTAGTGTAGAAGTGAGATGATATATCTTTTCAAGTTTGCTTCCCCATTTTGAAACGTAGCCGGCCCATGTCCTACCACAAGAGGAACATCGAGTCGCTTTTCAGGCCATCAATAGTTACAAGGAGCGTTCCGCATGACTGGACGGCTGAATATGTTTGAATCATTTGGTTCTCCATTCTTCTGTACAATAACTTCAATATAGTGGAGACAGAGAAGTTCAGAAAGACCTCAAACAACAGACTGTATTTCCCGACATTGCAACATCATCGCAACATAATTTTTACATGGCCTGTCAGAATGACGAGCACAGTATTGGCAGCAGTGAAAATGCTGCGAGACACGTCGTCAATATTTTATCACAACATCTGAGGCTAACTTGGCTGAAATGTCTAACAAGGAGGAACGAGGAGAAAGGAGGCCGTTAACTTTCTGCAAGACACTGACATTCCCCAGTAAGATGAGCCTAAGTGTGCAACACTTTACAACAAGGTTCACAGAAAATATCGAGTAGGCTAATCACCAAAGAACCACCGAGGACCAAACCAGAAACGAGGTGCTAATTAATGAATATCCCACAAATTGTTCCTGAATAAATGGGAATACTATAGTCTATATATTCTATACTCCAGGTGTTCTCAAACTTTTTAGGGCCACGGACAACTTCCAGTACACCCACACAAACATAACAATTAAGCATAAGCTTACGAACATGTGCACTCTTTAGATGCTAATGGAACTATTATTATGCTGTATTTATATTCTTGTACTTTTCCACCTAAATACTTCAGACCTGTTTAATAGTCCCTGCAAAGACCATTAACATGCGTCTTTTGTGATCCGATCTCAAGTGCACAGCTCTACCTACGTCAGTTCACACCTCCGCACGCCTCTCGAGTGACCACTTGTGCTCGTAGCTCACTTCCCCCACTCGATGTGAAAAATTAGACACCTACATCATTTACGTTCGCATATAATTTTTTTTTATCAAGAAATTATTTTGTGTATCATGTGTAGCGTGTACATTTCAGTCAGTCTTGTCCGTGTGCGTGAAGTGATGGACACAATATGCTTGTTTTATTGCCACAAATGGTCCCCATCTGTAGGTATGGACTTTTTTTACAGACCCCCCTTTGAGAATCACTGCTTTAGTCTCCCTAAAGTTAGGAATAGTTTTTGGAAATACTCTTATTTGTTTTCTAACAAGACTCCAGGAAGTCCCCCCACCTGGCCAAGAAGTAGTCCAGTACATAACACCTGGTTTATATAAAAAAAATAAAAAATAAGAAAAAGCTGTTTCCCAGTCTCAGCAAAACTAACCACCGGCTGGCAGAAGCTTCATATTTACTCGAGCTATTCCTTCATGATGTGTTATATAAGAACAAACAGCGAATAATGTTGATACACGAGAAATGTGAGGCACTGACATGTAAGGAAAGATCCAGTCACTCCATCAAAAGGTTGTAAATGTGTTATAGTAAGTCTTCAACATTATTTGTCCGCTGGTTTGCTTTCACGTGTCTGCGTGGAGGAGCCTCACAGTGCTGCAGGAGCCTGAGGCCACAGGAAAGATCTAATCCTCGGTCTAATGGTAAAATGTCCGGCTGTGCAATTTGTGATGTGTGAAGATGATCTCGTAGAACAAAAAATTAATGAATATCATAAGCTTCCTGTGAATTATTACAAGCGGGCAATGAAAAACTGGATGCAGGGATGGACGGACACAATCATGAGCCTCTGGTAACCAGCGTCAGCGAAGGGCTTACTTGCCGTCTGGCATACTTTAAAAAATCATGGTGGACAACTTCGAGTCTTAGCGGAGTTTCATTTGACTGCGAGCGACTCCAGCTGCGTGTGTACTGCTCATCTACATAATGTGAAGCTATCGCAGGCTTGCTCCACACCACCACCTGTCCTGTCAAGTTCACGTTTCCCCCGTAGACAGGAAGCACCAGTGAACGCGTCTGGTAAATTAGCACTTGTTAGTGAAGTTCACGTTTCCCCCGTAGACAGGAAGCACCAGCGAATGCGTCTGGTAAATTAGCACTTGTTAGTGATGGTTAACAATGTGGGAAGGCAAGTAAAGAAGTAGTGGGTTGATCCGACCACACAGCACTGCCAAAGCTTGCATTATGTCTGCAATTCTCCTTTTGGTCATATTGGTCAGAAATGAAGGGAGTCTGTGTTGTACACCACAGCTACTTAGTGAGAAATGTGATGAATCATTGAGCTAAGTTTGACCTCGGAGCCCAGTCCCAGTTCCGCACTGAAGGAATCCCCCCCTGGCCTCGGCATGCGGCGATTTGAGCCAGCGAGTAAACAAATGAGTCGTAAACACAACAGATGGGACAGGTGATGACTAATCTCAGTGGCCCCAAATAGAGTGGCAGAACGGAGCATGAAATGATTAAAAGCCAAGGGAGAGCGGGAAGTTTGACAGCGCGCAGGACGGAAAACACTTTTGTTTCACACACCAAAAAGCGCCACAGTGCGGTGTCATCACTGTGCTATCAAACACCAATCTCTGAAATCACGTGTGGGGAAGAGCGTTCTCACATATCACACGTTTTGTGACAGGGGGAGCTGACAAAATAACATATTGCACGTCCCTAAAATTAATTTGGAATTTTTTTTCTCTTCCAGTCATTTTTTTTTTTTGTTCGTTTTTTTTTTTTTTTTTTTTTTTTAGCACTGACTGGTTTGTGTTTTTAGTTGACTCATTTGGAGGCGAGTAAAGCTGTCCAGGAATAATTTAAAACACTACAGCCATGACAGTGGCCTCCCAATCCGCTCCCTCGAGGTCACCAGGAAAGGTGGCTGGATGACACAGAAGGAATCTTGTCTGAACTTCTTACACTCTGCCTTTTCTCACCTAAAAATCAAACACCTAAACCTTTTGTACTGCGCCAATGAATGGCTCCCATGTATAATAGATCATTAAACCGCTTTCATCTCCTCTCTTTGAGAGACACGCTGCTTTCCCTTTGAAAGCGATAAGCATGGTGCAGCACGAATCCACCACGACTGGATAAAAAATAAAATAAAAAAAGAAAGAAGACGAGGGGTTTCTCTCTGTGTGTGTGTGTTGGTGTTCAAGAGGAATGTTCTTGGAGAATGCCACCAGTGTGGAAAAAGGAGCAGAGCAAGCGATCCGTCACAGCCGCTGGCCAAACAACCTTGTTCCAATACTTGAACACGACCCTGAAGGTCTACATTTCCTACATTTGCCCCCACACAAATGCATGAAAGCAGCCATGCTTAACAGCATGTGCACGCACAAACATACCGAAAACAGGGTTTCAGCAGGTCCTTAACGCGTTTTAAATTCAAATGTTTGAAATTTAGGCCTAAAAAAGGTCTTAAATTGACTTGAATACCATCTTATAAGTTGTAGAAGTAGTGCTCCACTGTTGTGTTCACTGCAAATAATCAAGAGGGTTGTTTTTTGCTCAGCAGGAGAACAAAACCACAAAATAAAGATTTTACACTCTTAACTCTTACCCTAATATAGTCGTTGCCGTTATGTATATTACTATTGTATTGTTTAAACATGTACTTGAAGTGATTATCAGATTTATTTTCAATCTTCCAGTATGACTACAAACGGATATTACATTTCTCTCTATGTGGTCTTAAATTGAACTTGTTGAAATCCTCGAAAAACATATTTATGTGGATGCGTACATGCATACGCACTCACACATTCATGCACTGACAGTATAGGCACACGCAAACACACCCCGCACCCACACACACACACACACTCTGTCTCCCATCAGTTCCCATATCTATCATTCTGGGGTGAGAGATGATTTGGAGCGGCTCAATGTTTTGATCATTAGTTTGGACTCATGGAGTGCGGCGGCGGTGAAAAATGAGACCGCTATCTCATGGCCACCTGTTCTTTTAATAAGAAAAAGAACAATTACCCATCACAGGAAGGATTGGCTACCTGATGCCTGGGGAAGAAAAACCATGCTGGTGTGTGTGCGCTTGGTTGACTGCATGTGTATACATTTGAATTCAATTCTGCCTGTATACGTCGGTATTGTATGTACACAAAAGAGCTTGGATAAAGGTAACACACACATACATCGTCGTGGAGCACAAAGATCATACGGTAGATATGTGTGAACATACAGTAGTAGTAGAGTGTGTAGGCCTCTATTTCTTTGCCACTTATCCTCAGGGTTGCCTTTTGTTCACAGAGTTACAGCTGAGAGGACATGTTTACCACTCAGTGAGACATGTTTGGAGAAGGAATTAGGTTGATAGCACAATGTTCCAACTTAATTATGATTGACTTACTTGCAGACTAAAAGTCAAAGCATTTAGCATTTCTTGCCTAGAAAAGCTGGGGCTGGTTGTCTGTTAGTTTATGATAACAGAACGTCACATTTGAAGATTGGAACCATTACAACAATTGAATAAATTACTGCTTTAGTTATATTGAAATACAAAAAAAGCTAGTTTATTAAACAGGAGAGAAATAATCCACCAATGAGAAGGTAGCAAGGATGTGGGACTCGGAGAGTTGGGTGGACGTGTTGCAACTTCATGCAGGACTTTATACTTGATGACATCACAAATGTGTTCATGTTTACTCATATTTTTGGACTGTCTCAGACCATAGGGAAAAACTTTTATGATTTTAGAAAATGGGCGTACTTTCCCTCGAACCATCCGTAGCTGCCACGCAAAGATATTGCAGCATGTGTGAAGTCAAAAATAAAATTGCCATTGGACGTGAAATGAACATTGTCATTGAATGTAATGCAGGATTTAGCTGAATAAATGTTCTTGCTTTACGATAAGAAAAATAACCATAATGTTAGACAAAGCTCAAATATTACAGTTTTAATTATGGGACGATTGTGGTCAATCATGTAAGTTTGTTATATGACATAACCTGTCAGTTGCAAGAGCTGCCAGCTTTGCTCTTGGTCAAACGACTGTATACTCAGCATGATTAACATCTCTGTGAAATCAACTCAAAAAATTCAACAAAAAACTGAAAAAAATGCATGAAATGTGACGTTGTTAATTAATTTCTTAAATGTAAATCAAACCTTAATTATCGAGATTGCGGGTGAGAAAACGCAATATTTAAAACAGTCTTTTTGAGGACTTGAATGTTATAATGTTGCATAATGTTGAACATTAGAATGAAACATGTTACTTCCTAATACTATTTCCACACACAGAAACACCCACACACTGCTCAGCATGCGAGCGCGTGTGGCTCTGTAGTTTTTTTTCCACATGTGTGTAATTTGACATGTTTGTGTATGCCTATAGAAAGCAGCACGCTACCAGGCAAGCGCGGCGTGATGCTCCTTGGTTTGGGGATCCAATTGTCATGCCAGCACAGTAGGAGGAACATTTACCAGACCAGCGATGCTGAGATGAAAGCAGAGAGTCGAGCAGCCAGGCCGGTTTTCTTGCTGCGCTGAACAGACAAACAGCTATCGACCAGATTGCTGTTTGGATTTGTTGGAATTATTACTGAGGAAAGCAGCAGAGCTCAACCAAAGTAAACTGTCTTAAACTGACCCACTTCAAAAATGTACCTATATATTCTTCCCCTGTCTTTCTCACTGACATTTGTTTAGGCTCCGCATTTGTTTTAGACTCCTGTTATTTTCAAAAACAGGGTTTCTTCAAAGGGTTGGTTCACCCATATCACAAAGAAATATACATGTATTTTCTCACCAACCTCAGTATATATATCTGACACTTAGTTTTGGTTTTATTGGTCCAGGTTTCGCGATATCTTTTGTGAGTTTTTTCCTCCACCCCAGTAAAATGGAGGCGAATTTGTGCTTTCCAAAGCAATTTTTATAGACGTGAATCTCAAAACCTTGCTAAAAATCTGCAAGGCTAGACACCACTGGAAGAAGGTCAGAAAATAAATCTTTCCATTTATTTATGCAAAAATACTTTACACTTGAAATCAAAATTGTAATATTTGTCTGTCTATATACATTACAATATGGCAGGATAATACAAAACTTTCTCGAGATACATCAACGATTATCTTGCCGATATGGAGTCATACAAGCAATCGTTTGAGGTTTTTTGAGGTCTCTTCACCTGATCGTGAAGTCAAATGTTGTCTTTCTGCCGTTAGGGGCTGAGCAGGTAGCAGGTCGGGGGGGATTTTAGAGCTTTTTCTCTGCCACAGCTGCCTGCTATGGATGAAAATTGCGCTATGAGAGCGGTAAGAGCAAACCAAAACAGCGTAAAAGCAAAACATTGAGCTCAATGGCTCTAAAACATACACATAGAGCTGAGGGAGGTGCACAGCCAGGATTCATCACAATGAGCGGCAACTTTTGCAAAACAACGAGTCATGTGATCCATTGTTTATACAAAACTATTGATTATGGGGGCTTTCATTTCATTGGCTTGGAATCACTCATTTGCGCAACGGATTATTTTATAGCGGCAACACGATATGACTAAGTCATCGACTGCATGACCCATTGCACTGAAAGTTTAAAAATATATTTTTTTCTTCTTCTTCTCTTGTGAAATATGAATGTCTGAGGCGTTTTCAATAAAATAGCTTGAGAAAGAATAGCTTGAATAAAAGTCCAACTGAATTGAGCCGTTCCTTTCAGAACACGATGAATAAATGAATTACATTAAATGGGGGTTTTGAATGAATGGACATGATTTGACACTTTAATCACAGTTTCCTATTGTGATGAGATTGTAGGGCGAAGAGACATGCTATATACAGTAGATGCATTGAATGGAGTTGAAAAGAAGAGCAATTGGAGGTGCAGCTGAGAGCCGTGTCAGCAGTATTAACTTATTTGAGTCTTCTCCAAACAGGATATGAATAATTGCTTGTTTTATTTCAGGATGATGAGTCAGAGATTGCCTCCCTATTCTTACACAACCTCAGGCTGAACGTGCTGCGGCAGCCTATGAGAGCACTGATTTTTCTGGATAAGAGAGCCAAGTCTGGCACATCCTCATTGATTTCTCCCTCTCCCTTGTGTTTGTGTAGGCTCCGATACTGAGAGCTGCAGAAGAGAGGGTGTGTGAAGCGGAAACAAACGGACATCTCATCCGTTCTCGTTCAGCGTTTTGGACACCCACATCTTCATTGAAGCTGTGTTCACGATGCCCATGTGAGGAAGCTGAACACACACGTTTTTGCCTCGCCAAATGCTTAGTAGAGGTGAGCCACTGGATGAAAGCCCAAGTGGGAGAAAAAAGAAAAAAGAGCTATACCAGAGGCAAACACCAGGGGGCAGTAGTAGTCTTCACGGCCCTTGCACGAACCTCGACCCAGCTGTGTGAGAAAGAGATCCTCAGCAGCATCTTCTCCTACACAATCCTCAGTCTTAAAAAGCCCTTTTAAAAGGCTGTATGAAAATTCATCGTGCTTTCAAACTGACCTATTTTGGGAGATTGGTTGCTTGGCTTCTCTGAATTTTTCCTCCCCTATATTCTCTGTTATCGTGATGAGGATTTTGAGAAGACAGAAGAAATATTGGCAAGTTGCTGGGGCGAAATTTAAACACATGGAAGCACCAGCAGTATTTTGCGACCGTCGGTGCTAAAAATAGAGCCATAATACCCAATATGTCTCTTATTTTCCATGAATTACCTAAAGAACATATGGCAGCTCTGCACCCACACACAGCCAGCATGCGAGCACTTTCTTCTTCTCTCTCTCCCTTTCCCTCTCTTTTTCTCTGCCATTTCACAAAGCTTCTTGGAAGTCCAAACATGCCGCCATCACTGGGTGAGAGCACTCCATTTCCACAGACATGCGTAAACACAGTAATCCCCTCTTCCATGTTTTAAGGATTAATATCATCTTTATTCATAAGCATAGCGGGAAGACTGTGTGTGTGCTGCCTTCACAAGCACAACAACAAACAGGCAGGCGCAAATAGCCATTAAGTGTCTTGCGGGCCGGCTCGAACACACGAGTCCCTGTCTTCTTTCCGCGATGGCACGACCTGTGGGTGGCAGATTGATTTGGTCCAGCGAGAGAGAGAAACAATCAGATCAAAGAGGAAGAGGAAGTGAGAGAGTATAAGCAAAAAGGAGGGGGGGGGGAAGCTCTTCCACTTTCACTTGATGGATTTAACTCTCATTCAAAGGGACAGACTTATGACACATGGGAGATAGATTCGCTTTTCCTTCCTTTTATCTGCGGAAGTACTACTCTTGTCTCTTGTACGCGCACACACACACACACGCGCACGCACAGGGTTGTAAAAACACCCCCCGCACTCCACTGTCTTCTCTCTCTGTTCTACGCACACAAACACACCCTCCTCCAGCACTCATCTTTCCCCTCTCTCTCTCTCTCTCTCTCTCTCCCCCCTACTCTTCTTCCATCTCCCCTTCTTTTTTCTCTCAGCTGCAGCTAACAAGCCCGGGCTCGGGGGTTGCATTAGCTCGGTCCTCAGTCCCCATCACTGAGCTGGAGGAAGGGTTTCAGAGCACCACTATCTGTCTGATTGCCTGTGTGATAAAAGAATGAAGCTGTTAGGAGAGGAAGAGGAGGAGGAGTATCATCATAACAGCCTTTGGTGGTGGTGGGGGGGAGCACGAGTTTGGCTCCAGGGGGCAAGATTGTGCGACTCTGATTTCCCTGCATGCTCTGTAGCTCGACTGATAAGACACAGGCAAAGTGCGGGAGGGCCGGTTGCGAGGTATCTTGGTGGCATTTTGTGTGCGAGCACAGTGTGTTTGTTAGTTTGTGTGTTTGTGCACGGTCCCAGGCGAGGATTACCTTAGCACTCATTATCACTCATGGTGAAGATCATCATTATAGCCTTGCCTGCCCCGCATGGCTCCCCTACCTCCCTCCAGTAACTCACTGCTAATACCCACACTGCTCTGAGACACACTGTAGGCTGCAGCGAGCAGCAAAGGGCACATACTGTACATAAAATGAGGCTTCCTGGCAGGGATGCTTTGCTTCCATCAGGAAAAAAATGCAAGATAGTATTAGTCGTTCATCCGTAGAGAGCACACATCCCGGAAGCAGGCAGACGTTTGCTGCTGTTGGTATTGTTTCTTCTGAGTGAAAAGCTGCTTACAAGCTGCTCCAGCGGTTTACAAATCTCCGGAAAACAATTTCACTTTCGCAGACCTCCCTCCCGCCCATTGTTCTCAGTCTTGTTCACATGTAATGTCCCATGTGGGCATTACAGCCAGCTCACTCGCTTGATCTCCCTTTCTGCATCGAATGCATTGTTCCCCCGATGGAAGTTGCCTCGCAGATCTATCACTTTGTGATGTAAATGCTACATGTGTTAGATGTACTGCACATATATGTTAATAACGGTAATGTGAATCCAGCGGTATTACTGTTGTTTAACCTCATTCTTGGCGAGGTGAAGATGAAGACATTCCAACGGTGGTTCAACGGTTTAAAGGCAAAATGTCAGATGAAGATATTAGTGCGGAGACTTCTACTTTGCAGCAGAAACAAATGCATTAAAGCATGAATTCATAAGTGTACAGTGCATTTACGTCATCCAATTTTGACGGTGACAACTGTAATTGTTGTGATTTGGTTCCCGGTTGTATTTGGACCACTCTAGGAGTGCTAAGGCTCAGACTTTCAAAAAAGTAAAATACCCCAACTATTTAGTTTTAGATTGACAAGTTACACATCAAAAGCATGGAAGAGGAAAAAAAACCACTATGAAATCATGAAATATATGCCACACAGTAGTAAAGCCAAGCTTTTGTCACAGCAACAAAGTGAACTTTTTTTCCCCCTTTTTTTCACTATTTGTCAAAAAGTAATCTTGAAACGCTGTAAGCTGTCATCTAGATCTTATTGCAAGTTGAAATATAGTCCTTAAAAGTACAACCGTATTATTATTCATGAGTGACATCAAATCGCATTTCACCTACATTTCAATGTTGAGGAAAAGTGGTGGGTTGTGAATAATGTCATCTCAAACAGTTAGGTTCTGATTATATTTCCGCACGCCCGGAGAATAATAAGACACATCAGCCCACATAAGTGGGACAGAAGAATACTGCTAATGCTTTTCATGTGCTTTCAACATAGTTTAATGAGAACTTGAGTTGTTAAACATACTATTTTCACAGCCTGGCCCGTAGCCAATCAAAACTTTTAGCCCTCTTTATGCAGCGAGTACTGCATCTGATGGAGGAACTTCAATCACTCGTTCAATAACATCAGAAACACAATGCTTCAGGGGATACTTTCTTGGAGCTGATCCTACTCTTCTTTTAAATGCAGAAAAAAAAAAGAACTCAGAAAAAAAAAGTCCTTCTTGGTTCTTTAAATGCTATTTTGCTGTGTTGTGTGGCACATGAGAATAGAAAAGAACCCACAGGGCAGAAAGAAGGCAGCAACAATGGTTATTATCTCAGCTCATTTGACAATGATATATAAAGACAACAATCCTACACGGAATGTGTTTAAGCGATTTTCTGGCTGCTCACCCCCCCTCCGCCCCCACACACACACACACACGCACACTTTTTTGTAGTTCACCTGTGCTGGAAATTTTCTCCTGACGCTGTGTTGCGGCTCCAGTGGGAAGGAGCGGTGAGGTGTGGCTGAGTTGAACGAGACTATTTCTAAATGTAAACAGAGGCATTCACCGCCATCGAGTCGCATCTGTCTTTGTCGGCGGATCTGCCTCGGTGTCTTTTTCCACACATAGCCTCAAAATATTCACCGACACGCACGCACACACATAAATTCATCTCGTTCTCTATCCCATCATCCCAAATTCACGCTCCCTTTCAGTTGTTTAATCACTGCAGAGGATTGTGGGACACAGAGCTGATAGGGGGGGGACAGATATTGAGAGAGCAGATATTGGCTGGGTCGTAGTCGACGCAGGTTCCAGTCTCAGCAGTCGCAACCTCAGCCGACCTTGAGGTGGTGTTAGAGGGAGATACAGAAAGCTGTCTGGCTCAGCAACGGTCCCTCTCTCTCTTATTCACACACACATGTACACGCACACACTTCCTCTCACCTACCTGGTTTTCAATTTTACTCTCTTAACTCAACTTCACATAAAAGTATACAGTGTTTTCTCTAATCCGTCCACCTCCCTCCCTCCCTCTGTCACATGCACACACTCACACGCACGCACGCACACACACCAGGCTAATCTCATCAATTGTAACACCTAGCGGAAATGACTCCCTCCCTGCCATTGCCAGCTGCCACATGTACAACAATCTATTACACGTATACTTCTCTTGATTATAAATGAACATTTATTTTGCTTCTGAACCCTGTCAAATCTGAGAGCATGGGCTGATGCTTTCTGGGTTTTAGCCAGGTACTTTATTCAGATACCTCAATAAACCTGCTTATCGAAACAGGCCCAGGCATCTGAAAGGACTTTATGTATCATTAGAACTACTTGACTCACAAAGATGCATCTCATTCATTTTAATGAAAGCTGGCAGGTGCATCTGCCAAAAAAAGGGTTTCTCTTTTAAGTTCTCATTTGTGCAGCCTAACCACAAGTGCAAATTAGTATCTCCGTCTCTGATCCCATGGGCAAATCCTGCATTTTGGATAAGTCACACTCAATCTTGGGCAACAACCAATATTTTGTGGGTTCCGGTGTCCAGATATCCAGGCTAAGAGTTCCTTTTCAGTGCGCTGCTTATTGTTTACAGTCTGATTAACAACTTAAGACGTGAGAATGGAGTTAGAGTCAAGAGATGACATCTACGACCGGATTGTTTCACAAGTAGCCAGCCACAAGCTAATTTTAAGCTAATAAAAAGCTAATAAATTGTCGCCAGACAATGCCCAAACCGGACAACACAGTGGTAGCGACATATCAATCACAAGGTAGCCACACCCTAAGCATTACTCTAAATGGGACCATAATTTACTCAATGAACATCATGCTGTATTAAAGAAGACTTGAAACTAGTGATTGAGACCATAAACTCAGTAGGAAAGTGTTAACTGAAGTGATAAATCAAATGAGAAGATGGTCATTTTCTCGTAGACTTCTATCCAATTGGACTTCTTTTTGCAACCAGCGGAGTCGCCCCCTTTCTTTTAAACCTGGAGGTTGCACCGCAAGTATGGGTGATTGACAGCATCTACTGTATTTCTCTTAAAGAGGAACTGCATCCATTTAGAACATCACAGTTTGTTTACAGGTCCTGTGGAGTACAGTACATGTGCACATGTGAAATAATATTGTATTACGCCTTTTGTGGCTCCAGAGGAAAATCTTGGGGAAGAGGAGTTGGAAAGCAGTGAGCTTACCAGACCTCTGTAGCCCACTCCTCCTCTCTGCATGAGGTTCGCCGCTCAAGGCCGCTACTAGGATCTAGAATCTTTGACTGAATTCTCAGTGGTCAAGTTGCATTGTGGGACATATAGCCACCATGTTTTGATAAGAAAGAAGAATGCATGGAATCAAAAAAAATATCTGCATCGATTTATCCTTTAAAAAAATAAAATAAAATAAACTATCCATTGTGAGT
The DNA here is from genome assembly GCA_943593645.1 of Bovichtus variegatus. Classification (NCBI taxonomy): domain Eukaryota; kingdom Metazoa; phylum Chordata; class Actinopteri; order Perciformes; family Bovichtidae; genus Bovichtus; species Bovichtus variegatus. The sequence continues at coordinate 968,093 of CALSCE010010657.1, read as the reverse complement.
CCAAAAATGTTATATTGATGCAATGCCAAACAAGTGTTTACTAGAAAAGTAAAAGCATAGGAAGTGCATTTGCTTTATCCAGAAGCAACAGACAAGAGAAGACAATAAATTAGCGCTTCCTGCAGAAATGTAAGCTTTGTGGCTACACAAACACATACTTGATAAAGTATATAAAATGTTATAATGTGTGCGACAATAAGCTGTTAATAAATAGTTCACTAAAGTAATCAGAAGGAAATGATCATCTCTGATCAGCTAAGACACAATAAACTTTTTTTTTCATATTACACAAACTATAAATTATAACATTAGTTATATTAAGTAAACATTAGTGATCATTTTGTTGATTGTTAACAGTAAAATAACTATGAACTAAAGTAGAAATACAAAAAAGTGCCTTTCGCAGCATCTGTGAAATGTTGCGTCTACAATGGATAACCAAGCTGCGGCATGTAGAAGTAACCTGACAAAAGTTACATGCACTAAAAGGTCATCATGAGCTGAAGAAGACTGACGCAGAGAAAGAAAGGGATTAACCCTCTCCTCCTCCACGACAGCAGGGTACTTCACGTGTCCGTCAGAGGACGCGTGCATGTTTGTGTGTTTACGGATGGTATATCTGTATTCTGCTCACTTCCTCCCTGCATGTGGGATGCAGCCGGTAGGTGGAAGGTGGTCTGGCATTTAAGCGCTTGACACCATCAGTGGTGTGTGAGTGAGCATCAGGAGTGTGCGGGAATGCAAGCGTGGGCGAGAGGAGGAGGAGGAGGAGGAGGAGGAGGGGGAGGGGGATTTTGCAGAGGAAGGGGGTGTGTTTGTGTGGGTTGGTGGAGGTGGTGGTGGTAGGGATTTCCACTGAGCCACAAAGCAGATGGTGCAGATGTGAGTGGGTGTTCTCGGTTTCATCAAGGCCAGGTTTATCCAGCAGCCGTGTGCAAGTCCGGGGGATTCATCTCCGTCTCACTCTCCATTGAGGATTCCACTGCTTACTAGCTCATTACCAGCCTCAGGGATAAACTGTGAACATTTGTACATATACAGCACGGTTAGCACACTGCCAGGCCACATATTGTAGCAAAGTTTAGCTTGGTGAGAGAAGAGTCTTTAGATTCTGTGAGGTGTCAAAGTGATGCATCATCAACTCGCATTGCTCATCACACACAGTGGGGGAGAGGGGTTAGGTGTAGGATGAGAAAAAAAAGGTTTGCGAGATCTATTTGTAAAAGACGTGTCGGTGCCGCTGACAACTCTACTGTATGTGTGACTGCTGTGCTTTCCGAAAGAAAACATGAAAGCAAAGTTTAGATGCTTACTGCTCCATGTCTGAAACGCTCTCCCCCCCTCAAGTATGTTTTTGTTAACATCCTTGATTCCATGGTGGTGGAAGAAAAAAAAACAAAAATCACATCATTAATAAATGTATGAAACAATTACTCCACCAATTAATTATTAAATTTTCCCATAAATTAACCATCCAAGCAATCAGCCACAATATGAGTCAGTCAATCACTGTTGAGCCAACAGAGGCCTCCAACTCTTTTCTCCCATCTCCATTATCTATAGAGACGCGGTGGGTCTGTTGTTCCTGCCTACAGGGTAGCCGGGGGCCAATTTTCCTTATTATCACTTCCATGTTTGTAAAGTATTCTACAGAAGCCTGTTCTTGACACATTGGTGGCATTTTCTGTATGTGACCTACAGAAAATGCGGCTGTAATCAGCTCAGACAAAAATGTGGCTTCAAAAAAAAAAACGTGAACATCGAAGTGTCGCAGGCTGGTTGTCAATTATGGTCTTCCTCCATTAGATTATATGATGGCATCAAGTAATGTGTGCCTTTGTTAACCAGAAGAACTTTCAGAACAATCTGGGGTGTGAAAAATCAATTGACTCATTCAAAAAATGCAATTATATATCAATTAAAAAGATGCCCTGCAGAGTTTTCGAACACTAGTCGAGCCGTAGAGCAGTATTTCTGACTGGGCCCCACGAGGACGCACTTGTACTGTAAGTGCATCTGACTGTTCTGTTGGTGGCAATAACTAGTGCCAAAAACATGAACGTAAGCGTTTTTGAGCAAGGAAATGGATAACATTTTTTTGAGCTTTAGAATCCAAACAGGTGTAACAAGGTAACCTTCAATAAGCAATTAAAATAGAATTTTTTTATTTTTTTTAATTCCACAATAAAAAAAATGTTTTATCACAATTTACAGACTAAATAATTGAATTATTATTTGTCAAATGTAATTATATTTTTATTATATGTTCCTTTACGTGGAGTTTTTGATGCATCATACGAATGCAAATGTAACTTAATTAGCTATTTAATTTAGACATTTATTTTTTTGACTATAATTTAACACGGAGTCTATAATTAGTCGGGTGTCACACTCCAGGCTTCATAGATTCTACCTACACAGCACAAACTACAAGAAAACAATTTAACTACACAATCCTGTAATGGACAAGCGCAGAAAAGTCGTGTTTTAGCTAGAGATGAGTCAGCTGCTTAATTAGGACAAAGATCCGACAGAAACTTGTCAAAGGACGTAACTGCTTAGTTTGTTTTTAATTTTTTGTGAGTTTTCTGGCTTGATAGAGCCAGTGCAGAGAGACAGTGCAGCTGAGCTAACATGGCGTAGCCTTTCTTCCACATCACAAAAGAGGCTGCAAAGTGAAAGCTATCAATGTTAAATATAATTGTAATTTCATGAAGTTATTGAGTAATCGGTACTGATCAGCAATCTACTGCACCCCTGCTGATGAATTATTCATTTATTTTGCTACGGGGCAGACACAATCTTAATGTCTCTTTAATTGACACAGTAAAATGTGATCAAAATCTATCTATATTACAGTCACATTACAACATAATAACCAAACTGATTAACCCACTAAATTGCACTTTAGCACCATCTGATATGCATCAGTGTGTGTCAGATTACGTGTGGCCACAGCTGCAATATTCCCCTGCTCTATCAAAACTTCACCCTGTGGTCATTCCTCGCTTTCCTTCCTTTCATCATCTTGGTCTCATTATACCGTAATTATCATCCTCCTTCCTCCATTTCTCTTTCTGTATTTTTAATTTTTTTTTTATTTTCTCTAAATCTTTCCTTCATACTCCTGTAACCCTCAGCATATAACTCCCCTCTCCTCCCTCCCCTACTTTTTTTCAAACAAACTCCCAAAATCCCTCTCTCCGTGTCTAATAAGAATTTGCTATGACCAGGCAGAAGTGCTCCTGTGGCCCAGGGGACAGTGACTCGAAGCCTGAGAGCTGCGACACGTTTATTTTGGATTGATTAACACAGTGCCTCGCCTCCCAGCCACCACCAGTGGCCAGCCAATGAAGTATCGGATTGACAAATGAAATGGTGATGGAAAAAGAGGCTAAAAGCTGCACACACACACACGAGGACTCAATGAATGTCGATCCAACAGCTGACAGGCCGGAAGCACTGATGTTTTGAAAAACGTGTGTGACATTTCAAACTGTTCTTTGACCTTTTGACTTATTTGTACACAAATTACACATTTGGCTATCTTTATTACAGCCTCAAAATTACTAAAATACAAAAATAAAAAAAACCCAATACTCTTAAAAATAATTAGACATTCAAATTACTAAAGACAAATATATTTTTTGGAGGAAATGTAATCGCTGGCTGGATTTATTGACTTCTTTGACAATCCAGGAAGTGTGTTCTTCTTATGTTGCATAGAAGGTGGGAAGAGGAAGGTGGCTGCCAGGGGCTTTTCTAGGAGTTAACAAGGTCTGGGGCTAAGCCCAGATGATCTAGCGCTGGCCTCCCCTGTCACCAGCAGAGAAAGTACCAGACTCCCTTAAAAAATTGTTGAGTTTTGTGAGTTGTTGAGTTAGGGGGCATTTTATAAGCATTGTGAAACGCTGTCTATGACAAATTCTTAATAATTTTTTTCCCTCTTGTTGAATCGGCAAATGTGATACATATAAGAATTTCTTTGTAAAAAAAACAAAACAAACAAACATCATTGTGTTCTTTTGCCCCGGTGTGTTGCAGTATCAGCTAGCACAGTAGGCTAACGTTACTCCGTCTGTCTAGTCAGGTTGTTCTCAGACTGTTCATAGTTGTTCCTATGAACAGTAATGCACTGTAATTCCTTTAAATGTACCTTTCCTACAAAATCAATTTGAGTTTGTTTCACGTTTTCGTGAACCAGGAAGTATAACAGCCCACTACTCTGTGCATGGAGGAATTTGGGGTGGTGGATGGATCCAAAAACACAGGACTATCACCCAGGAGACTGTAGTTTGTGCCCCGGTAGTAACTTCTGTACTTAAGTATGAAAAGTCACGTGACATATGTTTGTGTTAAAATAACTACAGAAGTGACTTTACTTAACTAATGGCACTTACATAGTTATTTTTGGGCCAATCCGCTATCTTTTCCTAAACCTAAGAAGCAGTTAATTGCCTAAACTTAACCAAGTGTTTCAAACAGAGTTATTTGAACCTTTTATATTGAAATGACTGTGTCCATGTAACGAGCGGATATGGACCCGAGTTGCTGGACATACGTGGGAAAATGTATGAAAAATGTGGATGAACTTTTTCGTGAGAAATCATACAAACCGTTTCATGAGGATACATTGGTCTAGCAGTTAGCTGTAACTTATACAACTTACGCTCTGCTCATTATGTTCACGTGACTTGGAACTCATACGGACAATTACACACCTAGTTGTCCTGGCTCTGCATGAGAGGAGGTTTGTGTCACTGCTTCCCTTCTTTTAAAATGATTCTAATACCCATGACTGACTGACTGCGTGAGCTCAGTTAGCTAGCATTTGATGAACTGACAGACCTGTCAGAGAATAAGACACGTAGTATTTACACACATTTTCCTGTAAACCCTCTGGATTGGTCTCATCTTGTGTCCGCTCCGTTCAAGGTACAAAATGACAACTCTATCGACTGCTTTCGCGTCAATGAACCACTCTAAGTGAAGCATCTTAATGCCCCGGCCAGGCAACACCACCGGTGGCTACTTTTTGAAAAATTCAATACAATCACTCGTTAAAGTCAGTGTTTACTTTTTCAATATTTAACCAAACCCACTTCTTAAACCTAAGCAGGTGCTTAATGTTTGCTCAACATAACTATAAAAAAATATATATACAAAAACAGCATGTTTGGATTGTATTTGCATTAGTGTAATTAGGTTAAGATCAACACAATAATAATATTAATAATAAGGTTTTTGACGTGTAACCCTCCGGTTAATGATTCCATCTATCTGCTGTATATCAATTTGATTATAATGCAAAAAATACATGTCTTGTGCTGATTGAGTGCCTCTTCAGGCATGCCCGCTTTGAGGATATGATTAAGATGATAAGTCTTAATCATTCAAAGGACAAAATAAACCATGCATTTCTTTTTATTTCTTCCCCATTCAAATGCTTAAGAGGCCCTTATTTGTCAGACTGCAACTGGTACTGAACAGAGGATTGGACAATATGTTCAATGTCACTCAGCCAGAGGTTGATTCAGTTCGTAAAGAGTCCACTTCATGTTTTTGAGTCCCGAGAGCTTCTATGGCAACTGTAAAAGACACGCGATCAGGTAATATGACACACTTTCTGGCAGACATATGATAGGCCCAAAGCTCTCGGGCAACAACAGCTGGGAAAAGCTGGTTGTGTTACTAAAAATATGACTTGGCTCCCTCTCAACTGAACTGAGTGCACACTTCATTACTGCGGCCTTTTTGACTGGGAGCTGATCATTTCACTATTGATGCTTCAAATCAATTTCTGCTTCCTCAGTTTGTTAGCTAGCTTGTAACATCCTGTCGTGACCACATCTGATTAGTTTTCAGCTAGTTGCAGGAGCTGTTTCCTGGTTGGCAATCGACAGCAGGGTGATTACAAGTTAAATGCATTATAGCAGCAAGGAGATTGTTTCATTTTGGGGTGGAGCAAGAGCAATAAGTTTAGCGAGCATGCTGTAAAAAAAACATCTGCATGTGATAATGGAGCTTCAAGGAAAAAAAAACAAAAACATTGTCTGATAATTCCTTCTGTTGAGGACTCACATTCATCAAGTGCACCCTCTTGCAACCTCACTCATTTACCTATTCATTACACATGCAATCATCTTTTTATTGCCTCTCGTAAACTCTACATTGAAAGTGCATCTTGCGGCTGTAAAATCTCATATGTTCGGCATTCCCTTTAAAGTCGCAATAAAATGTAATTTTGAGCGAATGTTGATATTTTTATTTGATATCCATGCAAGGAGGGTTGAGTGTAAGTGTAAACCAATGGGAGATCCAGAAGGGAGAGGAGGTTATATGTGAGGAGAGAGCAGCGTAGGAGCAGAGTTGTGCATCAGTAAGTCTCTTTGCATTGTTGGGACTTTAAATGACATGCTTGCATAAGCATGTACGGTACAATGATATAAACACATCCTAAAAATAGTCAAACATAATATCTGTGCTGGACAAGCAAGTGGAGTAACTCTTTATGGTCGGTTACACCTACAGCACACTAAATTGCCGCTATATTGAATCTACTGCTCTCATGACTAAACCTCAACTACTGCAGGAGTTCAATTAGCAGTTTAATAGCAATAGCAATTTTTTATACAAGTGTATAAAAAAAAATTTAAAAAAATTGATGAAGCCCTAATTTCACACTCTGTTTTTGGTGGTTTTTGTGATGCATTTTTGTTTTTGTGATTTCATTTAGAAAGTCAAATCCTTTCACAAACCCAACAACCTAATCTCTTTGGTGCAATCCTCGGATGGATAATCATCCACTAATTGTAATTGATAAACACATCTGCCCAAATTGATTATATTTCCAGCCCAGTTTAATAAAAGAACGCAACATGAAATGAAACAAATCCATGCTTATGCGCAATAAAACGTCACGGCACATTTGCAGGCAGTTAACGCTTTAGATTGCACCCAGAGTCTCATAACATCTCTGTCAATACGAACAGGTGGTGGCTTCTCGGCCTTATAATGAGCTTTCATTCTACGTGAATGCATGGCTGGAAGCTTCGTATCAGCATGTGCAGCCGAGCTATAGCCTCTTTTAAGTGCCACCGCAGGGGAGCTATGACACGCTTACATGCATAATCTGCTTCTGTAGGCTACTGTACATGACAGCATCACAAGTGTGATTACGCAGGCTGTATGGGGGCATGGGAGGACCAGAAATGCCTGTGCACCGAGCACGGCAAGAGAACGGACAGCTTGCCAGAGATGAGCAATGAAGATGCAGAGGGTCCATCTGCTGAGAGCATAAGTTGGAATTTTTAATTTGTCTGAAAGTAAATTCTAGTTCCCTTCTCAGTTTTAGGCACCATGATCCTCATTAATGACATGGACAGAAGCTCGCTAGATATACAAGTGTGGGACACTATGAAAAAGTGTCGAATACGGAATTATTGTTCTTTTTTTCTTGATTTAAGAGTAATATTCATATATGTGGAAGAGTATTAAGGCCATTCGTAAGGGAGGGAAAAAAGGAAATAGTATTTTTTTGCTTTTCAAGTATAACGTCTAAATGACGAGAATTAAGTCATAATGTCGAGATTAAAGTAAAAATATCGATAATAAAGTTGTGATATTGAGAATAAAGTGGAAATACTGAGAAATAAGTGGAAATACCGAGAATAACATTGAATTGTTTATTCTTTCAGTATGAGCGCCAGACACAGACAAGAAAATATAAATCATAAGGAGGATTTTTACTTTTATTTGCTTTTTGAGAGTAAAGTCGACACGTTGAGAATACAGTTGAAATGTCGAGCATGAAGTGGACAGCCGAATAAACTTGACGTTTCAAGATTAAAGTTGAACATTTGAGAATAAATCAAACTACTAGCGTTAGTGCGTGTACTTAAAGTTCAACTTTATTCTTGAAATGCAAAATAAAAAAAAAAATGTTCTCTTAATTTGTTCCCTATGCCTGGTCCCAATACTCTTACATATCATATGCATCAAATACAATTTTTTTTTTTTTCTTGATTCAAGATTTATATTCATATAATTTATATTAAGCCTAAAACATAGCATTGTGTTAGTATGCCTGAGCAGCTCAAATGAATCAGTCAATGTGGGAATGCGTTTTCCTCATGGTTATTTAGGCATGTTGTTAGCTAGATAGATGGACATGGATTCCACGGCACATATGTGTCTCCAAAGGTGCGTGATGAGCAGAGTGATGATTAATGGCGTTTATATTATTCCAGGCAGCCAAATTGTTCCTTCTAGCTCCTAAGCAGACAGAGGTTAGTACAATTTAACCTCTGCTCCTCTCCTCTGGATCAAATCCAACCTCTGCCAGACTGATTACTCTAAAGAAAAAAACATACATAAATCATACTTTGTCAATTGTTGGGCCAATTCATTATATTTTGCACCCCACTTGGCTTAGCAATTACAATGATTCACAAAGGCCAGTACAATGAACAATGGGTCTGTTTACCCTCAATATTGTCCGTGCGTACATGTGCCAAGTACTGTACCTGGTAGCGTTTCTCTGGTTAGTGCAGTGTGTGTGGGAGTGTCAGAAAAAAAACAAAAAAAACAATGCTTATGCAAAGACGATCCTGTACGGTCCATACGTGTGTGTCTTTACACTCGTATCTGTGTGTTTCCAGTTATACAATCCCACACAACACGTCTGGGCACTTTCTTCCTCCACATACCCCTCCTCCTCTGGAGAGGACCAACGAGAGCCGAGGATCCACATCGAGCCAATTAGGCTGATGGGTAGGTGCTGCGCTGGCACGAGCATATGTTTACGATCTCATTATAAACACACTTCCATGTCCTGATAGAGGCCGCCTCATCATTATTCCGCGCCAAGAGTAATTCCCAGGTCCTTAATTTGGCAACGCACTGAAAACAGCTAGCCCACCAGGAGCGGAAAGGTAAATTGAGATTGTCAGTACCTGTGAATCAGAGGCGGTGGTTGCAGGTCATGATGGTGGTGGGTGGGATTGAAGTACTGCAGCATTGTGGGAAATGCTCGTTGACCGGCTGTCGCTAATTAAAAGACGCTTGAAGATGCGAAATGCAGGGGTTCCCTCACAGCATGGAGGGGACAAAGCTGCGCAGGGATGGGTGTTTGAAGGTGTGAACTAATCCGATCACCCCTACATCATGATCATGGTTGCCCTCCTTTGACGTGCCAGAAGTTTTGTCTACTGCCAAAATATGGAAAATGATCATTGTTTGGAGTGTACTAAACACATGGGCGGACCATGAGGCGATGGGCCCCTAGCCACAGACGTGCAAAGGGCCCCACCACCTCTCCTGCATGGGAGCAAGACACACTCTCTTGTAGTTGTTACCCATCTTTTTGTCGTTTCGTGCCCCTTTGTAGTTATTTTGTGTGTCTCTTTAAAGGTCATTGTGTGTCTTTTTTTGTTCGTTTTGTGTCTCTTTGCAATAATTTTGTGTCTTTTTGAGGTCATTATGTGTCATTTTTGGTAGTTTTGTGTGTTTGTGGTCATTTTGAGTCTCTTCCTGGTTGGTACGTGTGTCTTTGAATGACATTTCGTAGGTTAAGGAAGGGGGGAGAGGGGAGGGGAGGACGGCACTTTGCACTCGTATCCGTGTTTCCAGTTACACCGGGGAAATGTGTGTGTGGGATTGTATAAGAAGTTGTCACAATAGGATTCCACTATAAAGTAAACACCATAAATCAAGATGACCACAATGTTCTTCGTGAAGGTGCATATATACACTTTTAACATGATCCTTTCAAGACTGCAAGTGTGAGTGCAGATCTCTCTTTACTGAGAATAGATTTGGGGTGTAAATAGCACTTTTTAACAGCCCTATTGTTCTGTGTCTCGAAGGAAGATTTCTTCCCACAGTCATGTGTGACAGCGATGGTTGTCATCTCGTTAACAAAACATTTTTAATATTCGGGGTAAAGTTGGTTTTGGTTCCACAAACTCTTATTTTGTTATTTGTTTGTAGGCAGTATTTGTTGATGAAATTTGAATTTCTCACAATAGGCATCAAGAAACTCTTAATATCAGTATATTGTACAATAATGTGTGACGATATCTACATAAACGCACCTTTCATGAAGAGAAGTAATACAATATTCTCAACAAAAGCAGGATTAAATACAAAACTACAACAAAAACAACATTAGGAACAAAAGACAAACCAAACATGTAAACAAAACAAAAAAATCATGAAACAAATAAATAAGAAGAATTGTTAAAAATTAATTTGGAGGAAGCACAATTGTTTCAGCATAGTCATGGCAGAAAAAAACAACAGTTTCTTTCACAGTTCATTTTGTAATACCTTACTAACATACTGACGTTTTTCATTATGATATTAACCTTTCGAAAAACTGATAAAAGGATAATACACCTCCGCGGTCCAGCCATACCGTAGCAGTAGGGTTTTAAACAGTTCGCTGACCTTCAGAGGCATGAACTTAAGCCAGCCAGCTGTAAAGTTTAAATAAAAAATGGCAACCTGTGTCTCTCGCTCTCACACACATTGAACATGCTGACTCTGGGATGAATGTTATGCTGTGTGGAAGGCTTTTCTAATTATGTGCCACACGCAGGGTGCAGTTCTGCGCTTTGCGTGCAGAGAGCCCGTACGGCACATTCATTTTACAGTCATCTGCCCCTGACACAGCTCAGCCTCTCACCTGTATGGACAACTCGCAGCGGGGATGTTCCTCCGGATGTAGCATGACTAGAGTGGTTACATGATTTCATGCTCTGGTGCACAGTGAACAGACAGGCCTGCGCACGCACGACAACATGCTGATGGCGACAAAGCACGCAAAGCTGGTCATCGGCGCGCACGGAACAGGTGAACGGAAAGTTTGATGGTAGTACATGGGGATACAAATACACAGATGCGAAGAGAGTCTAATTGCGTGCGAACAATACGAGCGTGCACGGCTGTGTGCGCGTGAGCAACATAGGGAGAGGGCGGCGATTTTTAGAGCATTGTATATGCAGCTAACAGGGTTAATAAAGATCAAATATAGAATGAGTCATGAATATGCATGCGTGTGCAGCATGCTGGAATCCTGTGAAGCGTGAACATAACAACACAAGCCGGAGCATACATCACTGTAAATACATCCACATGATTTATGCACATGCTTTCGCGGGGAAGATTGGCTTTTCCTCGCGGCAATAAGAGGAGAGACAAACTTATAGAACTCGGAGGTGACTTAAATGAAAAAAAAGAAAAAAATACTTGGATGTTTTAAGGTAAAAGTTTTCCCGTACAATAGGAAAGCCTCCGAATAAACCTAAAAAAAAAAATGAGGCATGTCTGGTGCCGTGACACACTTCAACCTGGAGTGGTTTAATGCTGATATGACAGAGAGTTTAATCTTGCCACTTTTCTCAAACCCATTGCTTTGAAGTGGGGGTAAGTGGGAGTGCAGTGGAACTGGACCAAATTTCACCCCAGACTCCACAAAGGTTTCGGTGGCACCCTGACAGCACGCTTTCCACACAGTCACCTTGATTGGCTCAATAGGCCGTGAAAACCAGCCAATAGCGGTTCACATGCGGTCCTCTCTTTCCGAGCATCAGCAGTCAGCCAGCCATCCGGTTGCTAAGTGAAAGTGAATCTCCATCAATAATGATTAGTCAGTGGCGAGCACTCCGTCTCACCCTTTCTCTCCAGCTGTATGGATATAGATGGTCGTTTCTTTTCCACCAATATACAACATAATTACTTCCCCCAAAAGCGGGGAAAAGAAAAGTTTAGCATTAGCCTACTTCACTTGAGCCTCCACTGGTACAAGCTTGTGCGAGGAACAGGATCGCGTGTTGAGTGTGTGTAGTTTCTGGAATGAACAAGATAGCAGCTAATTAGTTGGAGCTGTGTTTTTTTATTTTTTATTTTTTTTTTTATTACCCTCTGCACTGCATGTAAAATTCAGCTTTATTCTCCCAGCATGTATCAGTCACGTCGGCTGGCTGAATTTTACAGAACTCTGGAAAACACAATTATTGTTTCCGTTAGTCTTTTGTCAGAATTAAATCTCACCTCCGCGAGCCTGCGAGTGATGCAACTCCCAGAGGAGTCGCTGGCAGGCGAGTAGATATCAGCCTCTGTGCTCGCAGCTCATTGCCCACCAGCAGCTGAGCGGGCTCCTCGTACATGGCTCGCAGCGTGGGAGTAGCAAATAACATGCCTGTATGTGGAGCCCATTGACTGTGATTGTGAAGGTGAACGGACAGAAGAAAATGAGGTTCTTCCCACCCACTGAGCTAGTACCTTCCATGTTCGATGCAGAACGCTTTAGTCCATACATTTAAAATAACAGACAAACATTGGGCAGCTTTAAAAGACCCATATAAGTTAAGCTGGGGGGGAGGAATGCAGCGAGGCAATTTCAAAGCCAATAACCTCGTCAAAGCATATTAGGCATCTGATTGCCACTTTCATTTTCCTCATTTAGCTACAGACATGGTACAGAACCACTTTTTTCACCCACTTAAGTTTGCACAAATCATATTTATGTCGCGCCGTGTCATACATATGCATATACAGTCTATGATTCAGCTGGAAGGGAAACCAATTTCCCCACTGCACCGTAACTAAAAGCGTTTGGAGAAAATAGAAAATGGATTGCATTAACGTGCAGTGCACACTGCGTGGCAGAATGGATATTGAATCATTCCTGTGGTCCCCCACGAGCACAGAGAGGGAAAAATTAAAGCAGTCGAGCAGTAAGTATGATGGGACCTGTGAGAACTACCACAAAAGGCTCACAGCTGTAACTCACACCTCTGTGCTGCGACATGACGCAGTGGTCAGATGTGATGATTTTCCCAAAGGTCAGTGATGGATTATCAGTTTTTCCCGCTCCGTCTATCTACTTCTGAGTGCGTGTGTGTTTACCGAGTGCAATTTCTGATACGGGCCCCTTCTGGCGACTCGGAGGCCAGAGGTCCCTGGAGAGAGTGCATCCTTTAATTCCTCTAAACAAATAGATAGCGGTTTAGCCAAAGCATCTCTGTGGTGGCACAAGACCAACAACACACAGCTGCCTGGCTGGCTGCTGCCGATCCGCCTCCAAGACATGCTCAGGAGGATAGAGATCAGAGAGAGAATCAGAAAGAGACAGACAGAGAGAATGTGTGCGAGAGAACACCGGGTGCTGCGACGGGGGAGGGAGGAGGATGGATGTGAGGAAGCAGAGAAGCAAGCTAACCTGAAGGACGGAGGAAGAATGAAGCAAGGTGGGAAAGTGTTTATGAGCGAGAGCGATGCAGCAGATATATGCCCATGCCTGCGTCTAAAATTGAAATTTCATCCAGGGCAGAACGCAAGTTTCGTCATATTTCTCATCCCGACGGTTGCAAACGAACGGATTTAGATGAATAAACCTGCCATTTTTCATCATACAAAAGTCCGACCGCATTTCATTCCAAATAACTTCCATAATCATGATCTCGCTGTTCATCTTTGAACTCTTCTTCTAAAGTGCAAAGCCCATATTTCACATTTCCTCCTATTGTACAGTTTTCTATCGGCAAAGGCGATAAATGATCCAGTATATTTAATCAAGTACTGTACTTGAATACATCTTTCCGTTTCATGATGGGATTATCTTTTTGAAATGGCACCCTTTTTTGAAAAGTTTACCCAAAAGACCTCGAGTTTTATCTATAGTGTTATGTGCTGTGGTGCGTGTCTCGGTCTCTCTTCCTCCAGGTACCGCCCCCCCCTCAGGTGATCTCAGTCCTCATCAGGGCCTGGAGATAAAAGACTTAGGAGAGCTGCAGCGTGTCCCAGTGGGCCAGTTGTCGGTGTGTCTCAGTACGAGACGTAGTGATTGATAGATAGTTTAATAACTACCCTTTGTAGAGTGTGGCCGCTACTTCTTGGGTTGAAGTATTTGATTTATCTTTAACTTCTTAACTGGTTGTGTTGTTCATCCAGTGCTGCTTTCTTCCTTTTACAGAAAGTTGTTTTCAGTTGGTGTTTGGAGTTCGTTTAGTAAGCAGTTTAGTTGTTAATAAATTACTATTTTGACTAAACATTTTCAGTTTCTCTCTCTACGTAACAGAGTATCCATCCATCCATCCAGCCGATACATATACATCTATAGCCCATTCAAAAGTTCTACATAGCGCCATGAGCGGGATGGTAAAAGTTTAAAATGCTGCTACATGTTATGCATAAGTAATGTTGATCTTATTAATATATACCAACTCTGTAAAAAGAGCCTTTCAGCATTACAGCGTGTACTTTGTATGCTTATGTACATGTCATAAATAATGATGTAGTTTTGCTGAAGTAAAATCCTTTAAAGAATCAAAATACTTTTTTCCACCGCTGCTTACCCTCCCGATGTAATGTTTGCGTATTGTATTGCATACATCTGCACCCACATTCGAGCGCCGTTTGCAATCTGCAAAACCCTTCTGTACTTAATGTCAAGTCAATTTTATTTATATAGCCCCGGAAATCACATATGTCCCTCAAAGGGCTTTACACATTTTAAAGACCCTCAGTTTGGATAAGGAAAATCTCCCTCCCCAAAAAACCCACATAATCTCATGCTGATTACAGGGGCATTGCCTAGCTGCATCATGTAAAACTGCCGCCAAAACATTACAATCCAGCCTGTATTTACAGTACGTCGCAGCATTGAGCCGAGTCATTGACTGTGGACTGCAGCTTTATCTCTCCTTAAACAGATGGAGCCGGCATCTCTTTGCATCTCGCTGCGTAGGTCACCAAGCTCACCAAAACAGTTTTAATTAACCCAGATCTCTGTAGGGTGAGTTTCTCCTAATCCTTATGTGCTCGCGGCTTGGCACCACCACCCGCTTGTATTGGTGTTACGCAACTCCTCCTGCCAGCCAAGAAATGCTACACACACACACGCTACACACACACACACACACACACACACACACACACACACACACACACACACACACACACACCTCATCTGTCCTTCCTTTCAGGTTGTTTTAAATGGGAACAATCTGCTGTGAAACCTTTTAGCCCTGGTAAAATACAGCTGTTGGCAATGTAGGTTCAATTTCTAGGTCTATTTTGTAATCATAAAGTAATGGCATGTCAAAAAGTTGAGGGTATCCATAATAGATTTTAATGCTGGTAAAAGAAGTTTGCTCTTGTCTGTAACAGCAATAGTAAACGTCTGGCTTCGGTGTAATATCCTCAATATGAAAGAGCAATGTTTTCTTTCTAGTGTCGTACTTTTGCACTGATATTTGACTGTCACGCAGGAAGAAGTCCACTACAGAATCCACATAAATCCCAATTCCTTCATTCCTCTAAAGCCCAGAATTCAATGCAACACATTTTTTTATGCAAGTCTTATGCAGTTAGGATATCATCATCACCATCGCTATTAGTTATTTACTGATAGATGTGCGTGAGGCAGCTGAAGAAGGTAGCGGTGACACACCAAAGTTGGTAAAACAAAATCATCATGCAGTCATGTGGGTTTTAGAAAGAATATTAAATGAAATGGAATTGCTAATGAAACAAATTGTTTGCTAAGAAGCCTAACTAGCACACGAATGACTTAACAATTGACACTCCATCCATCAATAATAAATAAAAAGAAATTCAGTTTCAACTGAACAAATATTGCGTTCTCTGAGCTGTACACGATTATACTAACTCATTTGCATGTTGCCTTACCTTTGGTAAAATTTCCCAAACTCCATCTGACAGCACAGTGTGTCCTAGACAGGGTTGTCTGTATACTTGGCAGGTCAGCCTGTAGACAAGAGTGCAGGCTACTCAGAAATGTTTTCCTAGCTGCCCAGTGAATCGACCGACTTTGATCCTCAACACTAGTGTAAGCACTCTGAGATTCAATTTCCTCTCAGTCCAGCTCACTGCAGACAGTTTGGCATGTTATAGCAGGAAAAAGCACCCTGGTTTCTAATAACATTAACGATGGTGCCATATATGTGTTCTAATGCAAGTAAGGCCGCGTTATTAATACCAGGGACTCGGCAGTGGCACAGTTAAATACAATTAATAAGTCTCAACGAGTGGTTTTCCGAAAGATATAAAAATGCTTCCATATCTATGGGAGTAGTGTAATTGTGTTGGAGCATTTTGCTCGGCGTGCACAAATGCCGTCCATGAGCTAAGGGATGTGACAAAGCGCAGGATCGACCCTACCGTGCACCGCCGGTACAAATAGTCTTTCCTGAAAGGCGAGTTTACACGCGTGTGGCTGTCATAAACGTGTCATCTCCCAATGCTGTAGCCATACCATCATGTGTGTCCTACGTTGTACCACCACCGACCTGTTAAATGCTACATTGACTCTCAGGCAAGGTCTAAGTGATGGTTCAGGAGTCAAAGAAAACCAGGGTCGAGAGGAACATGACAGCTGGTGCAAAAAAAAAAAAAAGAAAAAAAAAAAAAAGCAGCAGCTCTGTCTGATGGTATCAATGAGGAGACAGGGCAGGTGGTGCAACTTCAAAGCAGCTTAGATAGATGGGAGATATTGCCTTGTGAAAGATGGCATGCTATGATTCGAATCAGTACAGCGATATTGACATCAAAGAGACGTATGTCGTGCGAACCGTGGACGATCTTATTATGGATGCATGGAAACAGCAACTTTTAATTACACATGGACAGCGCACATAGTCCGCAAGACCTTTTGTTTTTCACATTCTTTCTTCTGCTATTTCCCTAATGTGGGCAATTGACATTCAGGAAGAATTGTCTCACTTTATTTCAGCGATGCATTACATTCAAGTGGTTTTGCTGCTCTAGTTTGCCGGCACATTTAAATTGGAATTTTCACCACTTGGCTCAGGTTCAGTGCTCATGCACAGGCACAGAGGACTGTGTTGCAGCTTTGAGCAACCCTCTAAATGACACAGCAGCTTAATTCACTCAAGTTTGTGAGCCATATTCAATATGTCTCACCGTGTTTAAGCACAACAGGAAGTGATTTGCAAAACCCCTGTGAGTGTTCAACACTGACAACCACTGCGAACACTTTATGGGCTTAGCAAAAGCAGCAAACAAACTGCAGCCCTCCCATGTCACTCCCTCAAGGAAACCGTTTTAAGTAATCCTTGTTCCATAGACCTTGGTACTGTAGGGAGGTGGGGGGCATAAATTAATTTACCACTTTAAAGCCCCCCTATTGCTACAATCCCTGGTTCCTTTTCTCACTAGAAATCTTTCCTGAAACCATTAATCTTTGTATTGTGCATATCTGATGGACAGTCAGGGGGCTTGGAACATATTACTCTTTCCCTTTAAAAAGAGAAGCCGTCAAATTTTCTTAATTAGACCTTGGGTGGGATAGCAGTCTTTTAATCTGGTGGTTTGCTACTTTAATCTGCCTCACATATGGTCTTCTGGATAAATCAGACGAGCTCCGCTCTGCTCTGCACAGTGCTGCACCACTGAAGTTATCCTCAGCAGTAATAGCTACAGCTGCAACAAGCCAGAGTTTACTCTCTCCACCATTGTCCACTCTTTCTACACCATTGTCCACTCTTTCTACACCATTGTCAACTCTTTCTACACCATTGTCAACTCTTTCTACACCATTGTCTTTTCTGTCTGACACCATGAAACTGTTTCTTTCACCCAATGTTTTAGTAGCTCTCGCTCGATTTGAATCAGGTCGGGTGTGTCCGTCTGTCCTTGTATTTGTGTGTATCTGTTTGTGTGTGCGCTGGAGTCGTCATGTTCGGCTACCGGCTGACTAGTTACAGCCAATCACATTTTTTACAGGTGTACCAGGAAGCCTATAGGAAGTGTGGCAATTCATACCTTCAAAATCATATTGACATTTATAAGAATGCAAATAACAAAAAAGTCCAGCTTTTATCATAGCCTTACTCAGTATGTCATGTGGTTTGCTAAATATGAACGGTAATAGTAATAATAATAATAATATTTTTAAAAACTTTTCTCGTAAACCCTGGTACACCCAACCTTTTTTTTGCACCACATTTTCATGCAAGACAATTTTTCTACAGACCGGGGGCGGGGGGGGACAGGCCTTACAAAACACACAATAAAGGGCAATCAAATAATTACATTTACAATATATATGTAATAATTTAATTATATGTTTTGATTTTATATTATGCACTTTATATTATTATAACATTGTAATATATATATATATATAACATAATGCATTAAAATGTTTACAATAAATATTACAATCACAAAAAAAATAAAATAAAAACATTTTATTCTTTCTTTGTGGCCCGGTACTGGTCCGCAGCCCAGTGGTTGGGGACCCCTGCCCTAGACCTTGCGGGTTAAAAGTCATAGCTCGACAAAGAGGATAGTCCATCTTTAATCTTTTATAGCAAATGCTGAAATATATTCTATTTTGACTTATATAGGGAAATTAAATCAGAGGAATATCCTTCTTCTTTGTTTTTGTTAAAGCTAGACCAGACAGAGGCTCTCTGTAAACTGTCAGTTCTTACTATCACTCTGCTGATTCCTAAGGCCAACATGTAATGTCCATGCATGTTGGCAGTGATATCTGATTCTGCACTATTGTGTTAGGGAGAGATTAATTCTCCCTGTAGATTTCTTTGTTGCCGCTCGAATTCTTGAAGAGCTCCCTCGAACAGATACAACTGTGTGGCCATTTGCGATACATTTTCCAGCCAGAGACACGTCATGAAATTGACACTCAGTGCTGATTTGCATAAATGTAATGGGTTCTTGAACTGCGAAAGAGTAGAAAACCTACCTTGTCACAGGATCACATGTAACAACAGAGCAGCATCTGCATCTGTGAAACTTGATTTAAGAGGTGTCGCTATGGCTCACATAATTGTAGGCATGGTTGACTCCATACGCCACAAGTCAGTACCATTCATTTAAATATTTCCCTCAAAGAGGTCTTAATTTCCCAAGATACCGCGGAGAAAACATCATCAATCATGCAATCCTGTTGAGCTCTTCCAGTTTGACTTACCTTATTGTTGATGGGCACACAATTCAAAAGCTCCCCTGTGAGACGATTATAGCTGGGACTATATTGGCATCTTGTAATTTGTAAACTTGGAGATGGCATTTATTCAGAAGTCTAAATGCCATCATAATTATCTCAAAAACACTCTTAATACATCTCAGGAGGTCATTAACATAATATGAATAGAGTAAGGAGTATCAGAGTAGATGTTATGCCAACGTAACATTAATAGCCCAGTTAAGGACTTGTTAAAGGCAATAAGTAAGCGAGAATCAGCCAAAGGCTCAACAATTCAAAGCAACCTGCAGTTCAATCCCATTCTGGGTCATGATGACAAATTTGGAATATTTCACAAATATCTGACAACCCTCTAAATATAGAAGTTTTTTTTTAATGGTTTTGCCCTCATCGCAATCAGCGGAAATGATATGTTGCTTTGACACAGCAGTTGAGGCCTCTAACAGGATGTTGTTAGGATTAAGCAGCCGAATGAGGGTTTGCGTTAAAAAGGTGGGCTGGATATCCTCTCTGTTGGCACATAATTTTAGACATGATAGATGCAGTAGGTACACTGAGGGAGAGTGCTGCCGAGATTTTTTCATTTTTTTTTCTCGAAAGCAGGGATTAACCTCCATTGGTTGTAATTAGATGAAGCAGTCACTTTCCACTCCACCACAATGGATTTGTGTACCATTGGCTCAAACATGCTGGTGCTCCATTTACTCAAGATTCATTTGTCATTTGGCTGTGTTGAGTGCTCGCCTTGGACAAAGAACTCAAGGAGGTAAATGGGCTCTGTGCCAGAGAGTTTAGCATTTGTCACTGATCTGTCATTGGCCCCCTACTGTAACCCCCAAAACACAAACATATGTGTGCTTTCAAACCTTCTTAGGAAAAGCAGCCATAAATCATGACTCAATTCTGCATCAATCAACAACACTTCACATATTGTAGTTTTTGTAAAATTACATTTTAATTATGCTCAATCAATAAAATATTAACTGCAGAAAAACAGCAGAATCCCATAAAGCATAGAATTGATGATCCACACAAGCTCTTCAAGTTCTCATTGTTTCTTTTGATTTGTTTGTAGTGACCTTTTGTGTTGCTCACAAAAGGAACTACCGTAATTTCCGGACTATTCAGCGCATCTGAATGTAAGCCGCACCCACTGAATTTTAAAAAATATGTATTTTGTACATAAATAAGCCGCACATGTCTATAAGCCGCAGGTGCCTACCGGTACATTGAAACAAATTAACTTTACACAGGCTTTAACGAAACACGGCTTGGAACAAAAATAAATAGGCTTTTAAACGCCTTCAACTTGAAAGCTGCATCATATGCCTTTCTCCGTGTCTTTGCCATGATGAGGGTGACAACATGACCGTAATCAGAATCGTGACCATTCATAATGTCCGCTGTTCATAATGTCCGCTGCTGAAGACATTCCAAGAACTAATAATGCAATTGAAGGTTGGCATAATGTTTTTAGAGGTTCATTTGGTACACTGAATGAAACACCGAGAAATTTCGTAAAAAAGTTAATTACCGTAATGAATGGGAAGTTTGAGCGCGCTCGATTTACGTCACATTATGTGACGGTGCTCAGTTTTTTGGCGACATGAAGCTTGTGAAAGCGGGAAAAATCCATAAATTAGCCGTGTCATTGTATAAACCGCGAGGTTCAAAGTGTGGGAAAAAAGTAGCGGCTTGTAGTCCGGAAATTACGGTAGTTCTCCGATTTGAGTCCTCTTTAAAAATCAACAAACATTGAAACGTGGGTAGTGATTCAGACATCTGTAACCTGGTTGGACTCGACGAGACTAGCCTGCAGCAGGTTGACCAGGGGGTGAAACACTACTCGATGCCCACAGTTAACTTTCCTGCCACCGTCTGTTTTCCTGTCTCTCCTTAAACCCTTTATGGCATGCTCACTTGGACTCGTTCCATGGACATGTTCATACCCTTTCAAACTGTGCAAACATTCCTATCTGCTCGACACATGCTGTATATGGCCTTTGACCTTAGCAAATTTGCTTTAGAAAGAAAACCATAACCAATGGCCGATGTGTTTTGGTCACACGTATTATTGGACTCAGATCAAACTGACAACACAAATGCAGGATATAATATTGATTCAATTTGGATAACTGAGATGTGCCTGCCGTACACCAAATGAAATGAAATAATCAGCCCATAAACCTTATCAGTGTGGGAACTTCATTGTACAGTTTTCTTTTTTTTAAGGTGTTATTGATTTTCAGCCTTTGCATTTCAGTGTGTGTGTGTGTGTGTGTGTGTGTGTTCATGCACATGTCATGAGCTACGTTAACGTACATCAGAACTGTGGTGCAGAAAGACCATTTCAATTTGTGATTTATAGCACTATCTGTTACATTCACTTTAAGACGAGTGACATATCCGAGTGATGTATTTTCTGCCTTTTCTGTTTCCAGTGAGCTTGACTTTATTCACTGAAACCAGTGTTGCGATCTCCCATCACTGCTTTGATATATATCCAATAACATCCCACTCTTGTTTGACGGTGTGAAATCCAAGATAGGCCTAATGTTTTAAGTTAATATCTTTGAATAATATTGTGAAAGCATAGACTAATCTCCACAGGCTGTCATCATATGGAGCAGAAACGTACTCTTCTGTAAAATGGATTTATATACAAACAGCCCTGCTGCCCATCCGGTTTATCTGCGGTTTATTTGTTATTTGTCTGCGTTGAGGACTCAGCTTGGAGAAATCGCTCAAGAAGGGAAATGGGTTTTGTACCTGTGAGTTTAGGATTTGGCAGCGATATGTCATTAGACCCCTGCTTCCCAATATGCACACACATTCACACATATGCTTTCATCCCATCTTGGACAGCTTGTAAATCTTTATGCAGATGACACAATACTTCATGACGGAGACAGAATAGCACAGCATTACGTCAAGGGTTGGGTATCGTTTGGATTTGAACGATTCCGGTTCCGATTCTACTTAGTGATTTAGGTTCTTGATTTTGATTCTTTGAGGGGTCAAAATAGGTCACATTCTTATTTCACAGGAAAAAGCAATCAGCTGTTGCGGAGCAGAGAAGAAATCCTGCGGTTCCATGGTGCACGGTCTCCTGTGCTCGCAACTCTTACTAACCTTCCCATAGTGCAGGGACAAAACAAAAACAAAACTTATCGCTTTGCAGAGTGTCACCAAGTCCAGAGAGAGTGCCAATGTGTGTGTTTAGGAACCGATAAGCAGAACTGAAAATCTCTTTTTTTTTGGGGTACCGGTACCTGCCATTTTGGATTCGGTTCTTACTTGGAACCAAGTTTCGGTTCCCAACCCCAATCGCGTTTAATTTTCTTATAAATCATTACGCAGATGACTCAATCCTGCACCATGAAAAGCACACCATTATGTCTAATGTTTTCTCCTGTAAATTGTAGTGTAATTAATTTATCAATAAATCTGTTAACCGTTGCAGATCATATCAACCCGAAGCCATTTTGATGTTCAAACGTTGATCTACATGAGCTCTGCAAATTTGCAGCACTCTCGAACAATGGGGTGAGGACAGTTTAAATAATTCATCTCCTGGATCCAACAAACCGCTCTTGTATGGCAACCACTAGGGTCAGAATAGATAATCCCTCTGCTGAAACAAAAAGCAGACAAGGCCAAGAGCTGAACAACACATCCACTATACAAGTCTTATTTGTGAGCCAGAAAATCAAAGCAGCCACTTAATGAATCAGCACATCTTCACACAGTCAGCCATTTCAGTAGAAGACAATACAAAACAGCATTAAAATCCATAGTTCCATTGGAGACAAAAACCCAACGTGGAGGATTATCCGTTCAGCAAATTAGGCCAAAGAAGAACATCTAATGTGTTAAAATGGGAGAGAAAAAGGATGGAAGAAAAATCTTTATGGGTGTAACAAGATACAAACAGGCCGATAATCCTCTTTTAACAAGATGAGTGATCATGGCTTTTTGTCAGTACGTTGAAGCTGCACAATCAATGGTGGTGATTTAGCCCCCCCCCCCACCCGTGAGCTCCAGGGCCCCCTCTGTAGCAGATGTTTGGATCTTCATTTATCAGGCACATGTCTTGCTCAAGACAGCGCCCTCGCCTGCGGTGCGGCAGATCAGGAGTAGTGGCAGAGGGGTGGAGAGGAGTTTAGGGAGGCAGGAGAGGATGAAGGTGGGGGCAATTGGTGCAGACAGAAAAGGAAAGACAAAGAGGACAAGAAGGAGGAGGGAAACACGAGGGATGGAGATTCAAAGAGAGGCGAAGGCTCTATACTCGTCCACTGCCCTGCTGTCAGGTAAATGCCATCTGGGTGTTTTACAGATGAGGCTGTAGCAGTTGGCATTTGGAATGCACCTCCTACATCTACACTCCTCTTCACTTACTTATTCTCTGCACTGTGTCTCATCGTACGCAGGCTCCACTGGGAACAGACCAAGATTTGACTTTATCTGAATCTGGTATACTTTCAGAAATACCAAGTAATATAGATATAGGAAATCAGAGTCGGTCAAGTTAAGAACATAGAGAGGACAATCACACTCTGAGGTATTGTTTTTTTTAGTAACAGGGTTGTGGCCATTATACAAATCTTGATTGTCGACCTTCGTAGTAAAATGGTATGTTCTGTCAGGTTGAGGCTATGTGGCTAAATACCTTGTAGTATTTATCGTATATATAATACACTGCTAAACACAACCACAATGGAATTCCCAGGAGAATCAGGCTTATGCTTTACCAGAGAAATCCATCCAGGGGCAAACTCTATTGTGACTTTGAGCGTAATTTCATTTTCTTTGACCGACAATGATCAATAGTCAACGCAGACTATTATTGAAATATTGGCTCAGTCCTGTTCGTAGATGCCCAGAACAATTTTTGTAGCAATTGCATTTTAAGATCATATAACTGGAGGGGATTTTCTAGAATATCGGGATTTTTTTAAACCCCGGCTTGAATGCCTATGTTCCTCCAGATGCTTTTAACTGCAAATGCTGGTTCTTGGATGCACCAAGATTTTTTTTTTTTCTTCATGAATCACCACTAGCCCACTCAGATTTGGACCACGGTGACAGCACTATACTGACATTATCAGCTATCATTCACTTTTTTTTCGTTCATGTGCAATTTAAGGTTTTACCCTGAGGCTTCAAAAAGCATTTTGAACATTTGTGTCCTACTAAAATGAACGGTACCCTCTATCGTAATTTTCTCTGAAGGCCATGAAGCTCATGAAAAATAGATTTTGAAAGCTTTGAAATATTTTTACTCTGGCTCTAAACCTCTCTGCTCATAGAATAGCAAAAATAACAATAGATGTATTATTGAGACAGGAAACGCCTGACAAAAATCATCCTCTGCCTCCGGTAATATGAGTGATTGTCCCAGGAGATTTAGAGGAACTGTGAGCATATCCAAAGCCGGGGCGTCCTCATAAAATTGCCCTGCTTGCTCTTAATTCCACAATATTCTCTCTGTTGTTATTGTCCATCTCAGAGAATGTAGGTCAGAGGCAGGATGTTGATGTTCTGCTGAAAGGTAGATTTACACCGCCGCTCAGGCTGTCACAGCTCCTGACTCACTGACTGAATGTAGAGTTCACACCTATCCACAGAGATCAAGCCTGAAATTAAATTCCTCTTCTTTCGTCTGCCTTCTATTTGCCCTGTAAGAACAAACACAGGTTGGCTCTTAGCCTCAGCTGCAGACATTATTATTGCATTAAAGCTAATGGGACAGTGTTCCTGTTGCTCATATTATTTTATCCCTCCTGCGGATTATGCAGAGTACTACAAAAACACTGATGAGTGACAACAATACACTCACAGCACCTTCCCGGCCCTGCTAACATACCCCCTGGCTGTACTTAATGTTTCAGGCACGTTTTTCACTCACCCATTTGATATCAGTCTGATGGAACAAATACACTTATGCTACTGCTCGACTTGAATAAAACGTTGTTCACTTACTTGCTAATGACAAAAGTAGCCAATTCTACAACATCTCAAATCCTTTTGAGATTTTCAGCAGTCTCAATTTCTTAATTTAAGACCAAACAACAAAATGTATAGTACCATAATACCTACATATTACTAAACGATGTGTAACGTACCTGCCTGCACGTCAACTGACATACAGGCAGAGCTAATGCAGATTGTGTGGATGTGAGCATAGTGGGACGGAAGTGATGCTGAAAACCAGTAGTGACTGGCTCACTCCATCCCATCATGTCAACTATGCAGTGTGAAGTTGTACCTCAGATTTGTACCATTGCACCACGAGACATTGGAAGAAGTTACTGATCAGCTGAGAATTTCAGAATAAGCATATGAAAAGTTCAATCTGAGATCAAATTGGACTTTCAGCTAGAATTCCAAGGTGGTCAATAAGAAATAAATATATATACATATATATATAGCACAGATCACTTTGTTTGAACTAGATACACTATGGAGATTGAAATAAACTACATTTTAATAACATGTTACTTACAGTTGTAAACCAGACAAAAAAATAATACTTGTCATAAATGTCATAATCATCAATTGTAATGCCTGTAGTGCTTCACTGTACAGTACTATATCTCAAGAACAAGGGTGTGCTATATTCATATTCAAAATGCTTAGTGTCCACCATCATGCTTTGTTTTGGATTACAAAGATGATTTGAAAAAAGGAAGAAAAGATTTAGACCCCTGGTTGTCAAACTGTCACAGCAGGAGGGAATATAATATGTTAATCTCTTGAGTATAAACTGACTGAATTGCTTGAATGATCTTGTGAGATGAAATCCTTTCAAGAAGGTGTCACTGAAAGATAGATTTAAAATGATTGATGAAAAAGCATTGATCACCACACTGCCACACCTTGATTATTGGCCTATTGCCAGAGCTCTGAATCACCACCCACATCTGAAATTGTTTCAAGCAAATGGCCATTCAGTCTGAATATCAGGCTACTACTACAGCAGCTAAATGTCAATGGCTAATTGCAAATGGTTGCCTTACTGTTGTTCCCAAGGATTCAGCTAATTGGCTATTTAGACCCAGGGAAATGGCACTGCCTCAGGGCCAGTCACCCCTGGATACCTGAGAATAAGCAACCCTAGTCTCATGCGTAGAGGAGACCAAGGAGGATTAATCAGTCAAGTGCGAGTAGACAACGAGGTAATGGGTTTAAAGACTCGGTACAGCTGACATATCTTTCAAGGTTAGAGCGCAAAACTAATGACCCATTTAAAATAGGATAAAGGGTTAATGGAGCCTGGTCTTGTGAAATGTAATGAAATCAGCGCAATGTGTACAAAGGAAATAACATGGTCCATGCATGCAATTTGAGAGAAGCGCATTTCCTAACCACAAGAGGGCTGACAGAGAATGGACTACAAACTAGCCTGACAATGAAATAGAGCAGAGGGAAGGGAAGCGGTTGGAGGATAAGGGGGTTGGATGGAGGAATTCATTTCCCACAGTTCATCTTCCAATGAATGAAAAGAAGTGTTTTTTCTACTCCAACCCAATGACCGCTAACCCTAAACTAAATGAATAACACCGACATTAAACCTAATTTAGCCTTACAGCTGTTCCTATGCATAGTACTGTAGTAACAGAAGATATAGTCCCACATTGTTGGGTTTTGGCAAAACCTTTTTTTTCATATTTGATTGACAATAATATGAGATTGCTAAGATTAACACATCATATAACATCAGTTGTGACAGCAAGCTGCATGTGATGTAATCATTTCCTGCTCTCTGGTGAGGATTACGGGTCACTATCTGACAAGTATTGAAGCACTGGCAGACAGATTCAGCAATCAGCCGTGTTGAAACGAGTTCTTAAAGTAAAACTCCAGCCGGGTTTTTTATATTTCCTGTTTGTTGTGCTATATATATAAAAAAAAAAGACTGTAGTAAATGTCTGTTATGTTGTTGTGGTTATTCCTCTATCTTTGTGAAAGACACGCCTGACCAAGGGGATATGAGGGGCTACTTTGGAACGCTTGTATGACGCCACTGAATCATCTTTATCTTATAATCCCAAATCCGTGGTAGATATGATTGAGTTCAGAGATATTGAGGCTAAATTTAGATGTTAATTTGAAGATTTAAAGACGAGCAAGAAGGAGTTGTTCTGAAACTTTTTTGCACACATTAGGAGTCACATGTTACCCTGTTTAGCATTGAACCGTTCTCCAGGTAAAAATGTACACCTCTTGTGTGGATCTTAAAATAAACATGTACCAAGAAATAAACCAACCCAAATCCTGACTGTAACCTTGAAGATTTTCGAATTACCCAAGCGGCAACTTCCGGGTCTGAAAAGTGAAGCCACTGCTTAAGTGGCTTAAACTTGCATTATCACTAATAGCCAGCAGTGGGCGACTCCACTGGTTGCAAAAAGAAATCCAATTATATAGAAGTCTATGAGAAAATGACCCTACTGCTCACTTGATTTATTACCTCAGCAAACATTTTTTCTAACAAATTTATGGTCTCATTCGCTAGTTTTCAAGTCGTCTTCAATACAGCATAATGTTCATTTTGTAAATGATGGGCCCATTTAGATTAAAATAGATGATAATATCCTTTAGGGGGTGGCTACCCTTACACAGTCTGTTTTCAGTTCATGAAATTCATTGCAACTCATAAAATTGCGTTTGGTTGCACTAAGCTTTTTCCCTCTTTTTTTTTTTTTACCCCTACCGTGTTATTTCTAGTTCCAAAAAAAAACAATATGGCAATGGTCATGGCCAAAATGTCAAAGTAGAGGCTTCAAAACCCTAGTTCACAAACCAATGTGTGATGTCACGGTGACTACACTGCACAACATTACTTATACCCGTTTACAAGACAAGTTTAGGAGGGTTCAAAATGTTATGATGCTGTTAGTGTCAAAGTCATTTGAATTATAGATCTATATTTGTGGTAAAAAAAATGCAACAAAAAACACCCAAACTTGTGCAAAGTGACAAAATTGTTGTTTTCAGGAATCCAAACTAACATGCAAAGGAATTTGCATGAGAGAGAGAGTCAGAAATGTTTCCTGGTGGGCCACTGTCAATATTAGTACTACACAACTTCAGATCGCTGACATAAGCCAGTATACACAGTAGAGATGATCCTTACGTAATGAAAGCGGTAAGACAAGTCGAGGCTGAGGCTGTTGAGGAAACATTTAGTCTCTGTTCTTTTTAGAGAAGGTGGATGTATCACACATTATCTTTTTTCAGCACTTTTCCTCCCTCACACTCCCTTCTGGGAGTCACTCAGTACAACCAGAGCTGTGGACATGAGAACACTTTAAAATAGATCACAAGGTACATGAGAACAGGGCTGGCTTGTAATGGGACTGATTTAAGCAAGGCCTTTATTACAGGTGCTTAAACAATTAAACAGCAGTTGGAGTTAAGAACAGCAACCATATGTGATCATGAGCATGCTTTGCCAATGTATAGGCCGCTACTGTATAACACTGAGCTGCTGAATTTGAGCTAGGTCAGTTTAAATATGACATTTAGTAGCCGTTGGTGTAAATAATGAATTATGTACAGCTGCTGTAGCACACATGACTACACATCTGAAGTATCACAAGCCCACTAGATAACAGATCTCTGTCCTTTCATACAGCTAGAGGAACAAAGGGGGGCAATGTATTTGATATCTGCCTTAATGTTTTAATTTGAAACATTTAATGGAATTAAAAAGGGATGTTTAACTTTTTTTCAAATCCTGCTCATGATTCACACCATCTGTTGGATATCTTTTTATGTTGCATAACCACATAAACCAGACCAAATAATAGATTAATTATTCATTCCCCAAATATCAGAGGTGTGTTTTATCCCAGTGGCATGAAAAAAGAAAAAAGAAAAAAATGGCAGCAGTCAGCACTATGGGCTCTTGCACTGGGGGCTCCGAGCACACAGACAGTTCTATTTCCAGCCACATCCACTCACACATGCACTCTCCTGAGATGTAGACTAAGTTTTATCCTGCTGCAACAAAATGTCAGCAAATAAATAAATAAAATGTATCCCTCTTTGCAGGAATGTCAAGCAAATAAAGTGGGTAAAGCGGTCAGAAATATTTTGTTTGTTTATAATTGGAACAATGACCCTCACCTGCCCACTACAGACTCCCAAGACAAGAGATTACACACTGCTGAATGGTTAATCGGACTGATGAATAAATTCATGCTCCAGAGTGTGTGTGCTTGTGTCATGTACTATTAGGTTCAGTACAATGGGGTTTAACACAAACCCCCAAACTATTTGCAGTCTGTACGGGGATGACAAATCTGTGAGGCGAATTGGACCAAGGAGAGGTCAGACTGCCGACAAAAGCAATTTCCCTTTCAGAAACACACACACACACACACACACACACACACACACACACACACACACA
>CALSCE010010657.1:858280-938663 GCA_943593645.1 Bovichtus variegatus | reverse complement strand
CACACACACACACACACACACACACACACACACACACACACACACACTTCAATAACTGAAATCCACCCATTGTAATCACATGTATAAGGGTGTTTGTATTATCCTGGGACTTTACCAGATTTGTCTGGTATCTTTTTTAAAACATCACTAGAAACATGCAATATTTTTTATTTGACTTTCAGTAACCTGTTAACATAATCCAGACCATAATCATTAAGTAATCAGCAGTTAGGTTTATTTGTTCTGTAATGTAATGGTTGTCTAGTTTCCGAAGCCATAAGACTGCTCTGTTTTTGTTAAAATTCTGAGATGATTTCACTTAACATGGATTGAAATAATAATAAATTATCAATCTCAGTGAGTGTTGAATGAACAAAAAGATAAAATATGTAATTTAAGAGTTTGCATGCGCAGAAGTTCACCATTGGATATTAATAACATGTGACATTGTCTTAAATACACAAAATCGACAAATCCACATTATTATTCCTTTGGCAGGGAGCTCGTTTGGTATAGAAAATTACACGATAAAGTATGTGTGGAACAAAATGCAAATTGCATCATGCCACAGTCAGCACTACAGCAGCTTTGCAGTTGAATTTCAGTTTTTCTGCAAGTACATAAGGCTGTAATGACAAATCTCTGGAGCCATTTACATTTCACTTTAGGAGTGAACATTTCGGGAACTGAATCCATAATTTCTACAGTATAAACCACAGCAGGTGGCATTTGAGACTTCCACATATGCCCAACAAGTTTAATATCTTGAAGGATTAAACATGTACAATACAGTGGACATCTAGCTGTGGTGCTGGGGCAACTTAAACCCCTACAGTAGCTGATTCGGTCCGAATGCTTCAGTGCAATTAAACTTTTCCCAGACAGTCAAACCCTTTCATATGGGTCTGAGTCTCTTTTATACCTGTCACCACTGATGAGCTAATCAGCAGCACCCGACTGCACATCAGTGTTAAGTGAAACCTCCCTGTAGGCTAATTGATCAACAGCAATCCCTCTACACATGGTAGACAGGAGAAGGGAGCCAGTGGAGGGACAGAGGGCAGATTTATAGGGTTTTTCAGGGTCTCGAAAAGTAAGGCTGTGCTGTCATAGTGCGAGTGTTTTTTCTCTTCACCACACAGCAAGGTAAATGTGTTTACTCTGATGATGTGTTGGAGGTGTCGGAGCCGTAAGAGCCTTTTGCCTGCAGCCCTTTTCAGGTCACTGTGGTTTTTTCTGTTTGTACTTCTCCTCCCTGCAATATTTAAAACTGATCCGCCAAAGAACAGCGCAAAATATGTCCATATAGCTGGTTGAGATTTGTTTGTTTTGAAGAATAGCGCAGGAACATAGGAGTGGAACTAATTCAGATAGATGCTACAACAGTACTGAGAGCTCAACACAGAGATACATTTGAAAAACAGAGTTTTCTTTCTAGTCTAAACAAACATTAGCTTAGCTGCTGAGGACACAGCTGAGGGGAAGGAGACAGTCACGGGTTGGCCATGGTACGCCCTGCTCTGCCGTGGCTGTCCCCTGCTGTGAGGCTGTAGTGGATATGTATGTCATCACGGTTCGGTTAGGATTGGCAAGCTGGCTAAAGTAGACCGACCCGGGGGCCATGGAAAAAAACGTATGAGGGGTTGGAAGTTTTCATTTGTAGACCAAATATGGTTGTTACTTTAAAAGGCAGAATTAGGACAACACAATGAATCTGTCCTTAGAAGTACTCTGTATCACATACTCCATTGCACATAAGCTAATTGTTTAATGGAGCCTTTTGGCAATTCATCTTCATCTTCAAGTTGGGAATAATCATTTAAGTCATTATTAGCAGATATTACTTGTTGAGGTAGTAGTCAGTCACTAGTACATTATGTGTATCTAAAGATATTCATGCCACATCATGATTAAAAACTCAAATTCTTCAAATAATAACCTATTAAAACATTGCAGCGGATAATACTGTGAACTTCTGTTTGCACTGGTTTAATCAGATAAATTAAAGTTATGTGGATATATTCGCCATTAACCTTGCACATTATTTGACAGTGTTATATCATTTAGTTTAGAAATGAAATGTCACAGCTCATAGTTTCACAATTGTGTCAAGGAAAACAGTTTACAGAGGTATTTATACTTGAGGGCAACATCTTAGGGATGAACTTGGAGAGTTTTGACTTTACAAGTTGACAGAGGCCAACAGAACATTGGTTATGACCTCCGTCTAATTTTGGGAGGAAGCGCAGGCTCAGCTGAGGGACCTGGCTTTGTGGGCCGAGTCCTTCAGAGGTTCCCTGAACTGGGACACAGCGACACAAATGAACAACCCCCCCCCCCACCACCACCACCACCACCACCACAAGTTTTACCTGCAAAATGAAACGATGATCAGTCTGCGTGCATCCACAATTCCATTACATTTACAATATTCAATTTAAATCTTGGCTTTATGTTGGTAGGCAAAGTAACAAAAAGAAAAAGAACTTTGAAACTACAGTATTGGATTTTCACTACAGAACTGAGACAAGACACATCTGTATTAACCTCTTACTTAAGAAATACAGGGACTTGTGGATCAAGTTCATCATTTAAAAAGATGCTTTGGTGAGCCAGGCATTTGTAAATTATGTAAAGGGCTGATTTTATTGAGTCACTTACATTTTTAAACATAAACACATACCCTTAAACAGCAGCACTTAGAAAAGCAATGACCTATTGCATTTTTTATGCATGTTGAGCAAAGTTATTATAATTTTTTGGTTTTGCTTTCCAGTTACAGGGAAGATACAGTTCTTATATTATTATAGATATTACCTATCCTGGTAAATTACACAGCACAAGTTACCCACATTCATCAGTTTTCTTCCAGTTAAGGAATAGCCTGATGCAGAAATAACAACCAGTCATTACCTACAGTGAGTTAGTGTAGAAGTAAGCACTATATTATGCATGCAATCCCTGCCCTTCTTTATTTTAAATAGCAGATGAATCTTTGGCCAAGTGTTATACCTCACTTGAGAATTCAGCTAATGATCCATTTATCTGACTTATGTTGTGAATTATGTACACTTGACTCAGTTCAGTTAAGACTCAATCCAACTCTCAAGCTTGTTGGAGTCGAAGGGCTGACTTTTCTTGGACTCAATTGCAAACTCTGCTCTGTCATGAACGTCCATTGGAGCTGGAGCATTGCCTTTTAAGCAGACAAAGCGGATAACAATAGTCAGCGTCAATAGACATCCATTTTAATTTATTTACAAACATAAGAGAACACAATCAGTTCTAATAAATAAACACAGAAATAAAATGTGTTTAGTGAAATTTGTAGAGATTGCATGATGTCTGTTATGGTCGCCAGAAGAGTGTGTTTTGTTTCTGCAAAATGCTGTTGCCTCCCCGATGGATGACTGGTGAATATGGATTGTTTGGTGTGAAATGATGTGATACAGTATGGAAATCTATACTGCATTAACACTCAATTAAGGTCTCATTCTAACCAGACCCCAGTCCTATTGGTCGTCCCACATCCCAGGCCATGGATCTGCCATCTCATGCTACACGCTGACACGCAGCATGGCGCCAGGATGAATACCGCAGCCCAGTTGAGAAGGCAGCGAGACAAGAGAACTCAGCATTTCAACCGGCTGAGCTGAACCCGAGCCCTGGATTCTAGTGGAGCCTTGCGCGGAGAAGAGTGACAACGGATCGATACCTGTGATTAATTAACTTCTAATGAGTTCATCTGAGCGTTGAGAGACCTAGAAAGTTGGACACGTCCCATCATTTCTTTTTCTCTGACCTATCCAACCCCCCACCCTTTCCTCTCAACCTCTCCTCCGTCTATCGATCTGATTTGAAGGCAAATGAAGATTGTCTTTTGTTTGTATTTGTGTAGTCACTCCTTCCTCTTTTGGGATCTTTTTATAGAATCCCATTCATATTCTGGCTTGATTTTGTAACCATTCAAAACCGAACCAACACGGACAACATGTTCCCTTATCTTACAAAAATAGTTAACTGAAATGTGTTTCTGAAAACTTTCAAAAGGTGAGAAATAAGCAATGCAGTTGCTGAATAGTTTGAACGTTTTTCAAGGGTTTCAAGAGTCGCCAAGTTAATGGGGTAGATAGTTCCTTCCCTCTCAAAAGAATTACGTACATTGTCTTGTACCTTCGCCTTCTTTTCCGTTTTCAAATTTTTTCTTTGCTCCAAATCAAATGTTTTATGGTCACAATTCATCTCGCAGTTGGTTGGCTTAGTTCCATGCTTGAAACTCTTTATATAAGGATTTTCTGAAAAGTCGATAGAGTGAATGAATGTGGAACCGGAGCCGTTCAAAAAGTGGGTGCTCACTGTTTAGTTCTATTGAATAGCTAAATAATAACATTTGGAATGTATAAGCAGTGCCATAACCTGAAATGGATTATTGGTTTCCACTCTTGGATCGTATAGTTGTTTCAGCGTAGCAGGTAAGGCAGGTACCTCATTGTTAACCATTCCTATTATTGTGCATCAATAACACATGAAGCAGTCAAGATCGAATGCTATGCGGCTGACCTGATTCCCTGTGGCTACTAAAGTTAGAGCTGCGTTAGTCCTGGTGAAGTCAGTGCAGCAATAGTAGACACACAGGTTCCCATATGTGATTACCCCAGCAGTCATTATGATCCTTTAGAGAGTGAGAGTGAAAGCTGGGAGTACAGAAGCAATGGAGATGAATGGACGTGTGAATAGGGAAGTGGATTGGGGAGCCGATGCTCCCCGTGTAGCTTGGTCTGCCATTTTCTCTCTCCATTTCTCAGCTCTGAGGGTCGAGCGCAGAGTTATTTGTCTCGCAGTGAAATTAGTAATCGCGCTGCCATCCATCATTGGCTGACCTGCTATTGATCGCCAGTGCACCTTCTCTTTTCAACTAAATTATTTTACAAAAAAAAAATAACAAATGTCTGCACACTCTTGAGTGGTCCACACTTTTGCCAGCCTCAGCAAAAGACTTAGAGAAAGAAAAAAACCATAAGACTTT
This sequence comes from Bovichtus variegatus, assembly GCA_943593645.1. Taxonomy (NCBI): domain Eukaryota; kingdom Metazoa; phylum Chordata; class Actinopteri; order Perciformes; family Bovichtidae; genus Bovichtus; species Bovichtus variegatus. Next base: position 933,637 of record CALSCE010010657.1, on the reverse strand, counting down.
TTTTTGTAACATTTAGAAATATGTCAAGCAATTCTATTCAAAGAGATTAGAGTTGTTGTTTGGAAGGTGACAAGTGTGGAGCAGATTTAAACCTACATAGATTTGAAGCGCTGGGGATTTCAGCTTGCACGGCTTCTTACACACTAGTGACACCTCAGTGACAAATGCTGTGTGCTGTTCCCTTGTCCTCAACAATATACTGTACAGAATGGATCATGCTGATACAAGCATCGACTTGTAAATGTTACAAAGGTGAGGTAAATGCCCTCTCCTGTAGAAAGATGTCGCACAACATTTTGTCTCTAAATATACATTTTCAATTTAGACTACAGCTATCAAAATGTACTGCAGTGCACCAAAATGAGGTCAAGAGCAGGTTTTTTTTGTCTAGACTTTTTCCATTACACAGTCAATAACAAAGACAGGCACCGCACTCACGATTAGCCTGCTATTGATCACTGATGCCCCATGACTATCAAAACACAGTACACAGAGGTCACTTGTCACAGCATATTCACTTGTATCCCTTACAATGGCATGACTACAATAGGATTTGCTGCTGCAAGTTAGATTATAAGCTTAGTGGCTCGCAGTCGGTGCATGATACAAATACTGACATGATACAGACAGACCGTTCTGTCTATACACTATACACACAAAATACAGAGAAGGGAAATGTCTCAGACAGAGAAGCACATGAAAGCAGTATTAATTACATTACAGTTTTTTTTAATTGCAGAAAGAGAAAAGGATTGCGAGAGCATATTAGTAATAGCTGGTCGCCGCTTCCAAAACCTGCAAAGAGACAGATTAGAGAAATTGAGATTACTGTCGGGGCCAGGGAAAGTACTGTTTATCAGGAAAGGAGTTGAAACCTAGTGGTGCATGGCACACAATCTCTGCATTAACTGTGTGCATGCATGTGTGTTGGTCTGTGCAAAGTGACAGGTTGGGATGGTAAGGTTCATGTATTAAATCCCCTTAGGAGCAGATCAACACCAGGGCAAAGCGCTGAGGTACAAAGCTCTCTACACAGAGCCCACTGTTTCGCATCTGACCAACAGCCTTCACTCACATTTTCCTATTTACAAATCCCTAATCCCTAACCCTAGAAGTAGGACACTTTAGCAGAATTCTCGACCATATAATCACAGTACAGCAGACCGTAATCCCACAGGCTCCATGTTCTCTCAAGTGTAGTGTACATATTGTGTAAAAGCGATATTTTTCACACAACACAACTCATAAACCACAATGAAAAGATACATCAAGCGGCAACATCCAGGTCTGAAAAGTAAAGGCAATGCGAACGTGCGTCCAATACCCTCGGGTTGCAAATAGAAGTATGGTTGTGTAGAAGTCTATGAGAAAATTAACCTACTTCCTACTTGATTTATTACCTCAGTAAACATTTTTAAGTTTTAGGTCTCAATCACTAGTTTAGAGTCTTCTTCAATACCGCATGATGTTCATTTTGTAAATGATGGTTCAATTTAGAGTAAAATAAACAATAAAGCAGAGTATGCTTTTGTGCGGGGCTCTTGTGACTGACAGGTCGCTATCAAGGTGCTGTCTGGTCTGGGTGTTGACCGTCTTTTCGTCAAAGAACTTTGACCGTTTCACAATGTGTTTTCATTTCATGAAAGTTAATTGTAATGTTTTAGTCGCTTAAAAAATTTTTTTTCAGCATTTGGTAGTACTTGGCTCTACCCTCTTGTGTCACTTCTCGTCCAAAACGGTAGTCAACAAACAAATGGGTGACATCACAGTGACTACGTCGACTTCTTATATACAGTCTATGTGGTACATCCTCACTAAGCCTCATTTTTCTTTTCTGGCTCTGAAGCTCCCTGACAGTCTTCTCTCTAACAGACACACGAACTTTCTCTATCCTTATCTCAATCCTTCCATACCTCCTCACCTTTCTATTCCCACATCCCTGTGGATTCTTTCACACGCATTAGATAGCCTCTCAGTCATCCTGTGATGTCTCTTCTTCAAATGTTGTTGCGCTTTGGACTTTGAACTGTGGATACCCCAGGCACCCAGCAGAGACCTGAGAGGGCTTGCGGTTAGGTCTCCAATCTATCATATCTCACCTGCAGCCACAAAGACTCCCTCCATCCAGCACAATGTTAGATTTGCTGCACAAATCACAAGTATTGACCCCATCAACAGGCCATTGAATCCCAGTGCTTCTCAGGTTGCAGTCAGATTGAGTTTATGTGAGGAAAGATAATATGACACTTCTTCAAAAAAGCGTGGTTTAGCCACATGGCAAATCTGAGTCGACATTTATCAGTGCTGGAACTTGAACAAGATACCACTGTAATTTACTAAGACAAGCTTTTGGAGTTCCCTGAATGAGAAGTACTTAATTGAAACTCCTGAATTAATTTTTTGTAGAAAACTTATCTCTTAAACTGTAGGTGTTGGTTTAAATGTTTATGGTCATTCTCAGACTTGTGGCTTGGTTTCCTTCATTCTGTTCAAGGTTTTTCTTTGCTTTTCTTGTTTTAGCTATTCACCGACTTATTATAAACAAACCATAGACTTTATGTAAGAAGTGGACGTAGTCATCGTTACGTCACCCATGGTTTATGGACCACGCTTTCAAAGCCTCAAGTTTTGCGTTTTGGCTGTCGCCATCTTGGTTTTAAAAACAAGAGGATGAAAGGGTGGAGCTAAGTACAACTGAACGCTTTTTTAGGTGACCAAAATGTTACCATTTATTTTCATGGCTAAAGGTGTAAGACAAAAGCACAAACGGCCAAACCGGACAACTACGTGTTGAAGCGACCTGTCAATCCACAGGTGTAGCCACACCCTATAGCTGCTTTATCATCTATTTTACTCTAAATGGGACCATAATTTGCAAAATGAACATCATGCTGTATTGAAGAGGATGTGAAACTAGCGATTCAGACCATAAACTCATTAGGAAAATGTTTACTGAGGTAATGAATCAAGTGAGAGGTATGGCTATTTTGTCATAGGCTTCAATACAATCTGACTTCCTTAGGCAATGTATGTTTTTTTAAATATAATTTTTTATCAACATATTTTCATAACATGTAAACCCAGAAAAATCAATAAGCAAAAAACAGACTTAAACATACACCCTCCTGCGTTCACACACACACACACACACACACACACACAGACACACACACGGAAAGAATGCAAGTTCAAAGCACTTCCGTTGGCTTTTAGACCCGGAGGTTGCAGCTAGACACAAACCCAGAATTGTAAACAATGAAGTCACACAGACTTCTGTGACATTTTTGGTGACCTTTGTAAAATAATTCAGGTCATGCTGTACATTTGCTTTGAGGTACTACCCAAGTTCATCAAATTAAAATGTAACTTTACTCAAGTATGTAAAATATCATTTATACTATTAAAATAACAGATTTAGACAAGTGTACAACCTTATTTCAACAAAAAGTCTGTCTAATTATTTTCTGTGTGAGAGCTAAAGTATCTCTGAAGGCTTTTCAACTTTGTTTCTGAAAAGATAATATTTTGTCTGTTATTTCTGCATGTGGCACAGCCATGGCCCTTGGTCGCCTTGACTATAGAGAAGAAGCATATACCTATTAGAGTTGCCGTAAATTCAAAACTCTTTATCATTGCTGTTAAAAACAAAACATTTCACCATAGTTGCTAAATGAATCAAAAGATTATCATAATTCAAAAGTGAATTATTTTAAGATGTATATTGCATCTGTTTTCTTGAATACATAATCCATAGTTTCTGTTGGATGTTTCTTGCTGAAATGTCCATTGGGAGTGATAGCTCACTGATAGTTCAAAAACTGTATAGTAAAGTATTTTTGTACACAGACCTTTGTCTTTTTATCAAAGAACTACAAATGTTTAAATGGAGACATTGTCTTTCGGAAAACTTAATGGGAATTTGACCATGGCACTGGAAATAGCTCTTCCCAATTCACAACTGTATTTAACCATCACAGAACATTAGTCAGCTTATCTTGTTGTTGGTGTGTAATACGTGAGTACGGAGCTGAAACGGACTGCAACTAAAAAGTCAACAATGCCTCAGTAGTTTCATTGTTCTAGATGGGTTTAATGTCAGGCATGGAGGTGACCATTAAACTCACAAATTAAATTAATTATACAATTTTAACTGAAGTAAAACGTGAAAATACGGCATTAAGGGAAAGATTGGATGAGTCATTGGTATTGCTTTGGATAAGGTTAATGTTCTTGAATGTTCAAAATCAAGCCGTTGTGAAAAAACGAATTCTCTCCCGATTTAACACACTGTAATGCCACTTCTGCTTTCAGCGCTGCCTGGAAAGAAAAAGCCTTTTGAGGATTGAATCATTCCTTTTACAAAACTTTGTTGTTGGCAGAGATCCAGCTCTCCCTGACCGATGCCTAATTGACCACTTTGCTCTCAATTGTATTTAAATATCTTTTTTTCGGGTCTGAAAACAAGTCTTCCCGAACAGACACTATCCTTTCTTTTTTTCCTCCTGCCAGTGGATGGCTTATAAATGGTCTGAAGACCTCCATTAGTATCTGCATGTGTGATTTATTGGGCCCGGGGAGACTTCCGCTGACGTGTAATGTAACAACTGGACAGTCAAGGCTGTATTTAGCCCCAATATAATGGATAACTACACTGAGCAGCAGAAGAATTGGCTGAAAAGCCAGAGATTAAAATACAAAAGAAGAAGACAATGTTCTCCAGGAGGAAGGGCTCTTTCGTGTCAAGTGGTACACTCCAAGGTGTACGACAGTGTCATGTGAACAATGTTTTTAGGTATTAAGGTGTCTCCTTGACATTTTGTGTCCCAATCTAGTGGATGTTAATTAACATAATGAACCAAATGTATGCCTCTGTGAAGGTTGGCCAGCCCTCATCACAAACTGCACCACTTTTCTGATCATCCATTCTGGAGGCAGTGCTGGGCGTTTGAGCATCAACAGCCCGTAAACCTTCCTGACAGGCGAATGAAGACATATTTCCCTCGTCTGTCCATGTATCCCCGGTGATTGTCTGGGAGGATGAGAACATCATCAATAACGTAACGTTAGAAAGCGGGTGGGTGGGTGTCGCAACGGCTACACAAACCTTCCACTGACACCTTTGCGTGATGCTGTGAAATTAAATTGAATCTAAAAGGAATCACATTGACCCTGATGCTGGTGCACACACAGTCTCTCCCACACACAAATGTAATATTGTAATATTTACACACACAAAAACCGAGTCTGCGTAAGCTCCATCTGCTCCAGCTGCTCCTGTCCGGTATGGTAAAAAAAAGACAGAAACATTCCAATTTCAGAATTCAACACAAGAGGAGTGTCCATATGTTTCCAGTGCCCATACATGGCCGATTGTACGTTTACCTTTTGAAAGCATCCTCCAAGTCAATGCTGGCAAATTACAAGGCAAGAGAGAGGCAGCAATTGAAGGCTCAAACCATTAATTTCCCTGGAGAAAGTGTGCACTCTGCTTGGAGGGCCAGAGTGACCTTTCGCTGACAAGACTGGAGCAGAAGAGACAGGCACAGTGGACAAATGAGATATTAGAATACAGCAGCAAGTGGCGATGGAGGAGCATACAGACGGCTGTGGGTGGATACATAATCACTGTTAGCATGTTGTTTGACTCATATGTATATGTCTGAACTACAGTATGCAGTAATATTAGCTTTTTTGTGTGTTTTGACTATATGAATGCTGTATTTATATTATAATATGTTGACTTTTTATTTCATCTAATACCCATGCTGTGTTTTGGTCAATGTAGAAGGATGAAATTCTGAATTAATATAAGCTAGCAGGCAAATTGCCTTTGGGGCTAGTCTTTCACTTAAAAGCATCTGATTGAGAACAAAGAAATCTTTGCACGGTGTCGCTCAACAGAATTCAAATAACAATCCAAAGCATTTGTTGTTGTTGTTTGCACCCTAGCACATATCATATGTCAATCACCAAGCCACTGAGGGCGCACAGACTGCTTTACAACTATGAACAATACAGTTTAAAATAGCAGCAGATTGTGCATGTGGTCGCATTTTTCTTTTTTTGTGCGGGTGCACTACTCGTCTGCCACTGAGAACAAGGTTTTGTGAAAACTCACTTAAAAATGTATCCAGCAATACTGATGGCTTGTCAGTCAGCATGACGCAGATGGAGTTGAGTTAAGTTGCCTGCCTAGGTCTTACTGAACATATCAGCCATAAGCAAACTAATTGCATATATTTTTTTAAGTGCATATATAGGAATTAAGCTTTTCTGCGGAAGGGAATTTATTTTCCACGTTCCAGAGTAAGCGCTTTTTAAGGGCGAGACACCGACTGAATCATGACTTTTTTTTTTTTTTTTTTGTCACAGTCCTGGTCAGCTTTAGTTTCAAATCTACCAGCTCTCCAGTATGTTGAGGACTGAGCTTGTATTTATGTGGGAAAAGATGAAACAGAAAGAAAAAAGTACAGATTATGCAGAAGAGAATCAAAAGAACCCAAGGGGGTTATAAAAACTCCTCACCTCAAAATAAACAAAGATACACAAGAAAAGAAAGAGAAAACGAGCGTGATAAATAAGGACACAACTGATTGTAAGTCCTATACAGCTCGACTGAGAAAAATAATAATAGTAAAGGCAGTCGAACCATATAGCTGAAACAACACAACTGTCTCCAGGACCGTGAGGCAGTTTATGATTGTGTAGCATGTGTCCTTTTGATGGGCAAAGGTCACCTCAAACCTGATACGAGTCTGTTGCAAGTTTCTTTCAGTTTTCTCATGCGGAGCTCTCCTGTGAAATTTATGTGTATTGTTTGCCTTGAGACCATACTTACCCGGCAGGGCTGAAGCTGAGAAAAGTAATAAAGGTAAGAGGCATGGAGCCATTGTGAAAGTTATAACCAACCTGTGAGCGTACTGGCTCTGGTGTCTGGTCTCAAAGCAACAGTAGCGGCGTCAAAGAAGCCTGATTTTATTTGGACATTTCTTGAGCTTAATCTTCAGGCAATTTTGTATACAGGGTACTATGCTTGCACAGTAAAGGGAAATTCTAGTTTATATACAGTGCTGCTTGAAAGTTTGTGAACTGTGAGAATAATCAATATGTAAACTGTTACAATGTGCCTTATTGTTCCTTATTAAGATGTAATATGTGATACGTAAGACGTTATTGAATTAAGTAACTTCTAGTGGCCAATCTACTGTGAAATAAAATGCAATATTTGTAAACTGTGAAGCGGAAGAGTACACCACTTCCTAAAAGGGTGACTGTGATCTGATTGGAGCAGAGAAGTGCTGAGAGGCGTGGACACGCCTAAGTGCCAACAAGGGGCCAATAGGACCTGGCCCCAGCCAACCAATGAGAGAAGACTATACCCAAAAGGCGGTGGGTATAAAATATATTGTAAACAAGAGATCGGGGCCGTTCTGTGGATCTGTGAGACAGAGGAACTACTTAAATGTGGTCTGTGAACAGTGAAATGGGTCCTCAGCTGAGTACTTTTGCAGTGCTACCATATCATCATCGAATAAATACAGTTATTATGAAGAGAAGTTTTCTGAAATTGATTTCTATGCGTCTCTATTTCTAAATATAAGAACACGACAGAACCCTGCAGACATGGTCATTGTTTTTGTAAAAAAAATTTAAAATAACCTTATTAAATGTACATCCAAACACCAATTTGTAAAGCAGACTTTCCAAATAATGGATACAAAGAAACATTATGTATTTTCATTATTTATTCAACAAAAGTGGTTTATCTCACAAAAACTGAAAATGTGGCATGTGCAAAAGTATGTGAACCATTTTAGTTAGTAGCTTGTGGCACCTCCTTTTGCAGCCATTACTTCAACCAAACGTCTTCTGTAACCACTGACCAGTCTCTCGCATCTGCTGTTGGGGGTTTTTGCCCACTCCTCCTTCCAGAACTCAGCCAGTTGAGAGGTTGGAGGGACATCTGGCATGTACCGCCCGCTTCAGGTCTAGCCACAACATTTCTATTGGATTGAGGTCCGGACTTTGACTAGGCCAATCCAGAGTACGAATCCTCTTTCTTTTAAGCCATTCCTTGGTAGTTTTGCTGGTATGCTTTGGGTCGTTGTCTTGTTGCAGAACACATTTTTGGGACAGCTTTAACTCCCTGACCGATGGCAGGAGATTCTGATCAAGAATGTGTTGATAGGCCTGAGAATTCATGTTTCCCTGGATAATATGGAGTCGTCCAGGTCCGGAAGCAGAAAAGCAGCCCCAGACCTTCACATTTCCACCACCATGCTTCACTGTTGGGAAGAGGTTCTTTTCTTGGTATGCAGTGTTGGCTTTTCTCCAAACAAAGCGGTTTTAATTGTGGCCAAATAATTCTATCTTGGACTCATCTGTCCAGAGAATGGACTTCCAGAAGGCCTCTGGTTTGTCCAAGTGCTCTCTGGAAAAGTTGAAACGGGCAGCTTTGTCCTCGGATATCTCCTTTCCTCTTGGCATTGTTGATCTGTGTGGGTACACCTTGGCACGACAATGGTTTGGTCGGTTTCCTCTCTCTTTTAATCCGTGTTGCCCAACCCTTTTCCTAAGGATATCTCATTTCATGGTTTGCTTAATTGACTAATTAAGCACCCAAATGTGTTTAACCTGAATCTGTTACCTACTTGACTTTACATATGCAGCTGGGGGTTCACTTACATTTGCACATACACTAATTCCATATTTCATGTAGTTTTTTGGCTACTCACACAATTCCCTTGAAACAAGTACATGGAATTGATAAACATAAACCTGACATGTCATATATAGAAAACTGGTGATTCACATAATTTCAAGCAGCACTGTACAATCCAGGTCATATTTTTATTTATTTTTACAGTTTTGGCCATCAATCCTTCTTACTTTAGCGAGTACGATGTTATTTTAATCAATAGAAGTGATTGTCATACATACATTTTATTCAAAAGGCACCTGCACATCTATACCTACAGTTAATTTGGCTTGGTCCTCGAAGCAAAAATGTCTCTTATTCCTTATTCCTCCAGCAAACAAGTCTGACAAAACACTTTGCATCTGCGTCATTATGGCGATACTTAGGTGTTTGATACATGACATGCTTAAAATGCAAGGTGGAAGCAAATGTATCTCGCACTTCACTTCACTGACGTGTGCATATTTCTCACTTTTGAATTAGAATATCAAGACATCAAATCACATTTGAATGCTGATTGAGGTCTATGACAAAAACGCAGCTTCTGTAACAACCTCAGCACTGGCAGTTTACTTCAGTCCACTACTTTCCTTTGAAGACATCAAATCACAAAACTTAAGGAGGCTAATCAGACAAAGAACAAGCACAATAAAGAACCTTCTTCAAGCGCACATGAGAGAGTTTGCATGGAGCAAGCTTTCAGCCAACCTGCAGTCCTGCATTAATTATAACTGTGAGGATGTGAGGATCAGCGCAGTAATCTCATAATATACATCCCAAACCCACACAGAGAGAATATCAACAGCAACCCCAGCAGTGACTAATGACTAACACCCACTTGCTTGGTCTAAATTACACAGTAGCCACTTCAGTTCAATGGAGATGGTGCACTAATGTACATTGCGATGTTGTGTACTGGAGATACAGTATATGACAGGCATGGGCACTGGAAAATACCTGAGAGGGTTCTCAGGCCGCAATGTCTACGGTTATATAACATGTACATTAATTGAAAAAAGCAAAAAACACAACAGTGTCATAACCAGCGTGGGAAAATTATGTTTTTCGGGTCAAACAGGCACAGAAGCTGGGACCTCACATACACTGGCCTCTCATGTTATTACCATTACATTGATTTTGTATGTCAGATGTTTTTGTTCAAAGCAATGTGTAGAATTTTTTCCCGCACGCAATCGCTTGGAGCAATTCAGGGTTCAGTGTTAAGCGCACTTCAGCCCGTGGACTGGAGGGGCCAGGGATCAAACCACTGACCCCATTGAATAATACAATCTAACACGCTCGACTATCTGAGCTACAATCACCTTTTGGTACATAAAACATAAATTATTTGTATTTGTATCTTCGCCAGACATAAGCCTGTGGGGTGAGAATGAAGCTATTCTCGCATACTACTGGACACGTCAGCCTAACATTTTGTCAGTTCATTTATGACTGTATGCTCAAGGACCTCTCGTGGTTGCGGTGATTCACAATTTTATAAAAAAATGTTTTTTTTGACTGTTTTATACCGTCATTGACTGCTGACTCCTCGCTTCTCTTAACTGGCTGATCGGGCCGCAGGTGATCCACGACTGCTTTAGGCATTTCCAGCAGTCAGCGAGGCAAAAAAAAAAGGCCTTACCAAGTCCGTTGCAGGCCCCATGTCGGCCTTTTGTTGTGGCTAAAATACTGACATCCATAGACAAGTTTGGTCTAATTTTGAATCTGTAGATTAATTCCATACCAAATATGCTGCTATCCATTTAAGTTCGGCCGGATATGCGATGAAAAAAGCCCCTGTTTTTTTTCCATTAGACAAGTGAGCGCTTCGAATTTTTATCATTTTGTCATTATCATTACCAAGGTGCATTTAGGTAAGGCTCTTAACCCCTGACTGGTCCATGGAGCTGCACAGTGGCCAGCAGATTAGTCTGTGTTTGTACAGGGCAGCTTCCATGTGCAGCCGAGTGTGAACATGATGTACCTGCAGAAGAGAGTCTGGCTTTTAGTGTGACTGCAGTGAATAAATAAAGGTTTAAAAAAAACTTTACTAATGGGTTCTCTTAGACTCAACGTTTGTAAAGCAACGTTCAAATAACCAGCTTTTTAAAAACCACCATGGGAACATTGAAAAAATGGATGGGTCAGTGGCTTTGACAAAACTGGAACTTTGCTTTGTAATCAAATTCTCCTAAAAGTGCTCCTCAAACGTCGAGTAACAGTGACATAACATAAATCGAAAGGTTAAACATCTATCTCTTATTTCTTATTTTGTTTTTTTTTGTAATAAGAATGTATTGTATTATTTCATGAGCCATTGCAATTTCTTAAATGAAGATTCTTGAATAATAAAGCAGTAATATTTTGAAAGCACCAATAGTAATTATAAAAGAGAATATGTGCAGGTTCCCAACCTTGTAAAGTAAAAATTAATAAGTGAATGTCCGGACACATCCGCACATATGTACTTATGTACATACAGCATGTATGTCAGTTGTATGAAATGCTTGTAAGAAGGCAATTAAATTACACTGACTGTGTTCATGTGTTCAGGAAGGAGCCTTAAATTGGGTCTGAGGGTATTGACCACTGGGCGGTCGATACACCGGGGGGGGTAGCAGTCAAAGGCGAGAGAGCAGTCCTTCCTGCACACATCATGTGTCTGCCCTCGGGTCATGGGTGTTTGTGTTTATAATGGACAAACGTTGAGACAGGAGGGGTGCATGTGAGCAGGTTGAATTAGGCAGATATCTGAGATAACTCCCAAACACCACAAGTTCAATCTGGTTAGGTTTGAACCCATTCCAGAGGTGCAACTTAAAGTGATGGTGAAAAAGACTTTTCTTTGTTTTTTGCTTCTGCTCATCCTACTTAAGGATGTCACCTTATAATGATAGATCAGACATGTTAATAGCCTGCAGTTTTTTTCCAAATTGGCATTGATTAATCAATTAATTACAAGATAAAATCTTCCAGTTAAGGAGCACAAACAAATCAATTTGTAGCATTTTTGCTGTACAAATTACACACACAAAGGAATATGATTCACTGTGAATTTAGTTTCCTGACACCCTGTGTACACACATTCAAGATGTTGCAGCCATACCTGTGAACAATCTCGGCATGTTTTAACATACTTCCGTCTTTGATGTCATGGAAATAGATCACAAAGCCTGTTTATTCTCGCCTTAACTGGATGAAAATGTTCCTCCTCCGTGTTTTCAAAGGGGAAGTGAATTGCCATTTTGCATAGTATCACAGAGAAGAAATGCATGAATATAAAGTAAACATGTTATTTTACATTACAAATACATGCAATTAAGGGTCTGCAGTTGAGAACTATAATGTACCGGAACATGCCTCACATACAAAGAGCTCAAGTGACATGTTGTGGGTTTTTGTGCAAACGATCGTCAATGAAACCTCACAGCATTATGACATACATATGAATGGGCACATATAAGCCATACATTTCCCCGTTCAGTTGCGTGAATCATGCCTGATATAGCCTGTTTGGTTTTTTTCACACAACATAATTGCATTCAACAACATGGCATGATTAATCAAAGTGTTTTTTTCCGTATCGGCTGCAGTTGCCTCTCTCTTATTTAGAGAAGCACATCCAATCATGACATCACAGGCACATCACAACAAATTAGACTGGGCGGTTTCCATCTAATGATGTTTATCGCTTGATGTGTAGATGTAGGGACTTAATCACATTTCCTTCACTCGGGGTGAAACTAAGTGTTTATCCTTGAGCCGGGCTAACACATTTGTGTTTGGTGGTGCCGTAAGTGCATCAGCACTGAAAGTTATCTTCAGAGGACGTTCAATTACATCTTGACAAGAAGGGAGGTTTTTCACACCATACGCAAATGCTTTTCTCCTTTAAGCCAATTAAGAGCTTTTGACGAAAAACACCTCTTTATTATTCATCATAAAGCGTGTCGGCCTTGTCAAGTAGGACTGGTCTCACCCTGATCTAAGTGCTGTTAAACACAACACCACCGTGAATAGAGAAACGTGTCAGAAGCACAGACACTGGGCTCCGGGTGCTGCCGGTCTGTTTCCACCAACCCCTGCCAAGGATTTAGTCATGTGAAGATGGCCTGCCGAGCTGACAGTAATTAAACTCCACATTTCCATTGATCTCCTTCATCTCTTCCTACATCCTCCCTGCCTCCTCCCTCATTCCCATTCTCCTCCTAAGGAGGGAAACTCTGAATAAATAATGCAGGTTTCCAAGTGCGGGTGTGTTAATTGGCCTGTATTTATGAGCCCAGAGGGTTCCTGCTGACCTTTTTGCGGAGATAGCCAGTAGCCCGGGGCCAGACGCCTGTAGAGAGACAAAGTGAGAGCTGTTAGCCATGGGATTGTGTGGAGGCAGCTACCCAGATCTTCTGCTTTAGAAGAGATAAAGTCCGGCATTTGAGCTATTCATGCCAGATCTAATTCCACCTTACCCATGATCCTCCCATGATATCTATGATCACTTTAAGCCTAATTGGTGGTCATATTTATTTGTATACCTTTACACTTCTCCCACCCACTGTTCCCCCTTTACACCAGTGAAATCCTCAGGCGTAAGCTTGTTAACCATTAGTCTGCTCTGGATGCAGTAAGTGGTATCGTTCAGAGTTGGTCTGCCTTGATTTTGTTTCAATTCTGCACATATACTGATGTTCTTTTTTTGTCAAATCCTAAATCGTACTACTGATGAGTACTACAAAAGCCCAACAGAGCCACAAAGATGATAACAAATGGTCCATCTCGGTGTGGTGTCTGGCTCTGCAGATGGCAGGTTCAAGAGTCAAATATGTGACTGCAGGACATGTGAAGGGTGTTAAAGACTGATGTGAGCCATCAATCACTTGCACATTTTTCAGATATGTTTTGGACACGCAGAGGTGGCAATAGACTTCTAGCTGACCCTTGATTATTTCAACCATTTGTCATTGTTTTCTGCAGTAAAGTGGCACAATCCATGAGTCTGTACATAGACGCTCCCCTGGTGCCTGTTATGAGTAATGTAATGGTTTGCAATCCATTGTTCATTCATTTCTGCTCTGAGCACTAAGCTCATAAGTGCCTTGCGTTCAGATGATAGAGCACCGTGTTCTCCTTGAGAGATCATACCAGCATGGGCTGGAGTCATTTCACTTAGAGTGGATCAAGTATAGCTTTTAATGTAAACAGTAACAGTGGCAGCCATGTGTATTGTTGGATAGATGCTTACGCCCAGTGGGAAAGACGTTTGCTTTGCTTGTTGTGAAATGCAAACTAGAGTCACCACCATTAGTAAGGTTTTACTTTACACTAGAATTACATTTTCAAAAGAAACCTTGGATTTACCATCGTCGTGTTTCTTGGATATTTAAGTAGAGAATCCTCAGGCTAAACCCCCTGTGATTTTCAATCAATTTCATAGGCATAGCTGGCAAAGTAAGCAGAGGCATCCTGCCAGGCTCAGGGTTACACAGCTTCCTCTTTCACTTCCTACCCAGGGCTACTTTGAACCCTCCTGTACATTGGCAAATTTCTTAAATCAAATCTGAAATTCATTTTGACAGAGTACCTGAGGAATAGATAAGGAAGATTTCTAGGAAACTATGTATATTTATATGTTCTGCTAAGAGGCTTTCAGGGATGTATTTGGCAGGCAGAGGAGAATTCTAAAGACAATCAATAGTTGTGAAGCCATACTAGCAGATTACTGTCATTCTGAGAAATATAGCATGTTTCTGTGCTTAATTGCGGGCAGGAGTCATTCTGTTAGTGATCCGGGGCATGCAATCTTGATGCTCGTGTCTTATCACCTTTTTTCAAGCTTAGAGAAAAAAAGAATCATTCTATCCAAGATTGATTGTACATGTTCACATAATCACAATATCTCACTGGAAAACATATTATTCTGAAAGATTTAACAGCAGACCACCTTTAAATTCAAACATGGACATGCCATCAGACTGTATCAATCTGGGTAGATCGACACATTTATGCGACACATTATTGATGTCGTAGTATGATACCATCTTTATATCTAGGGAGTAAGAAGATCTCATTATATGATTTCACATTTATAAACTCAGTAACTGTGGACAGGGATTGCATTTGAATTTTAATATTGGACTGTGGATTGAAAGATCATTAATTGATAAAGCTCTCTGAAATAACTTTGTTGGCATATCATGTTACACTTAATGAAAAGGAATGACTTTAGACAGTAACTGTCTTGAGCAATACAACAAATCTGATTGTGCTGGGAAAAAGCACTGCATCATTGCACTCCTTGTGATGCTTTCCCCCGAAACGAGTACAATGAGAAAAAATAGACTAAGCTCATAATCCAATCTGATTCAGAAATACAATGAGATCTGCCTTCACTCAGTTTGTGAACAACGGAAGCTCCAAAATAGCCTGGAATTTGGCGGCAAATCCTAGACTCCCCATAATAATTTGACAGGTTAAATTGAGGAAACCGTTTGTGTGTGTTTTAACCATCTCCTTTGGACGCACTGTAGTATGTAGCGAGTGGGACTTCTACATTTAAAAGGGAACTACCTATTGTGTCTTAGTAACCATACTTTGGGCATATCCCAATCAGTTTTTTCATGTTCTGAAATTGATAGCAAGGAAACGATTCCGGGGGAACAGTTGAAATGAGGTTGGCCGGGGAGATTACACTGAATAAAGTGAGGCAAATTACTTAATTCCATTTAGAGACGGTGAGTAATCGGCTTTATCTACCATGGAGATGGTATTAGACCCCTAAATAATCTGGAATGAGAAGGATTTAAGAAATAAGGAACCCAGAGTGTAGTACCTCAGCTGATGCTTGTCACCTCAAATTGTAGACTTTTAATCTGACCTGCATCGACTTCAAGGGAGCGCAATATGGCCTCTTTATGTAAGACTCTATTATACAGAGCTGTTTCTTTGTTCAGCGCAAATAAGGACAAATCTTTCTGGGTTATGGCTGTTACACACTAACACAAAGCACACTAGATGAAAGCCAAGTGTTTGATATTAAGGGTGGTTGAGGAGCTTGTTTTTAAAATGCTATGACCACACACTCCTAAATAAGATCCAATAAATCCTTGTCCTTAATTATAAATAATGTTGAATTCAAGAAAGCCTTCAAGCGACAAAGTGCTCAGAGAATAGTAGACCGAGATATGTGTAAAATAGAATATTTAGGAGCTGTGGATAAGGCCCTTAAAATGTTGTTTAATTATTGCCCTGCTGCAAAAGCTGCCTAAAGATGACGACTGTATGTCTAACCATTAAAATATACAGAACTGTGTACACCTGATCATTTATTTTTAATTGCCACCCTGAGGCCAACATTTTATTTATCTTCGCCATGCTTGCTGCGTAGCAAGGGATGGCTATGTGCTGTAAGTTGGTCAACCACTTTTTTTCCAGACGGAAATATCTCAAAAACTAATGGATGATTTGCCATGAAATTTCGTATATACAGTATGTATAGGCATTCACATACGATTCTCAGAGGGTGAATCCCACAAACTGTGGTGATCCCTTGACTTTTTACATAGCCTCAAATTTAGATTGGATAGTCTTTAATGTTGTTTGGCAAACAGCAGCCAACGCAACTAATACACCTCATTTAATAAATACGCAAGACACGTATATACATATAACATACTGTAGAGTAGATGTCATCATAATAGAATTGCATTGAGCTGTAAGCTGAGCTTTGTCAAAGTGTGTGTGCAATAGCAACTAGTCCTACAGCTTGTTTAAAAACCCCACAGCCGAGGGAACGCATGATCTTGACATCTGTTTGATTTTGCCCTTTGGAAAGTGTACCTCCACCCTGATGGCATGAGTCGAAACTCTGCATGAAGATGGTGTTGAGAGTCCGCCAAGATGGCCTTTAATTAGTAAATATGGCAAAGCTAATTCAAGTGAGTGCCAATGGTCTTTGGCAAAGTTTAACAATATTTCCCAGCCATTTTTTGTTGACCATGATGAATGACAAATCTTTGTAAAGGTTAGAATTGACTCAATAAAAGATTAATTAAACTTGAGGCTGCAATCCCCAAAGACCCCCATAAACTCATCTGTTTAAATTATATTAAAGCTTAAAGTTATGTATAGTCAGGGTGTGGTTGCTTTGAGTGACAGGTGGGTTCCATCACAGGTGGCTAACCGCTAGCTGTCTACTAGGCGTCACCTCAGCTAATTGGCTGAAGGTGACCTCTCGGCTAAGTGTTTCCAACAGGATATCAGGAACTGTAATGTGCTTGTTTCACCAGAAATTGGCTAAATCCTGGAATACTGGACAGCCCAATTCAACCAGGTCAATCTTCTTTTTATAGACCGATCTAACAGAAAAGAGGAGTCTGGCAAAAAAAAGGAGGAGGTGTGTGCTTTATGGTGAACAATGCACACGTTGAAGGAGCTCACAGGATTACATTTCACTGGAGTTGCAGCTTTCAAGGTACGTGCCTCTTTTTGGGGGATAGAAAACTGAGGATACCTATAGATTTCAGATTTCAACGCAATTTCATGTGTGTGTGTGTGTGTGTGTGTTTGAGTTATAATTCTGACAAGTTTGTATGAATTTATTTCTTGTAAAACAACCTTTTTTTTTTAAAACATCTCTAAAGATTATTTTGGGACGTTGCCTGAACCTTAACGTTTGCAATACCTTAATAAAATTGAGGTTGCAACTTTAGTCTTCTCCCGTCCATAAGTCCACGACCCAACACGGTGGTTGGATATTTGCTTATTCTATGTTCTCTGTGAATAACAAACCTGTTAACATTTAACAGTTTGATCTAGGCTGGCATTAGCTGGTCACTTAGCTTTTGCTATGCTAACAGTACCTGGCCCCACCAAGCCTCACTGCTCTCCAGCTCCACCCTCTTGTCCAAATATGGTCACTGCTGGTTCCAAAAAAACAAGATGGTCACAGCCAAAGTGCCAAACTCGAGGCTTCAAAGCGGAAGTCCACAATGTTGGGTGACTCTGTCCACTTCTTATATACAGTCTATGGTTAGCATGTTAACTGGCTACACTAATATGGTGAATACATCATAGTTTAAGTATACTTCATTTATCATTTTCAAGTGTGAACAAACTTTTAATGGCCCTGTGGCCTTTCATAGTTTGTAACTTAAAAACATTTTTTTTTTCCTATTTCCAGCCCTAAGGCAAGGTAAGAATAGCAACATTATTAGTATGTTATTCCAACCTTCTAACACTTTCGCATGAGATGTAAAGAATGCTGCAGCCTCGGGGAGCTGCTAGACCATAACCCAATTTTGATCTAATACATTTTTTTTTTTAAAGTGTACTTGTCAACAGGTTTTCACAATTTCCGAAGAACCTTTTGAACTTGTTTGCAATTAATTTCAGAAACTCAAATATCCCTCTTTAAGTACCAACTTACCCACTATCAGCCACCCAGAGACTGCGAATGTCTGCCAACAGTGTACTACTCTCAAACGATTTTCAAATTAAAATTGACTTAGACCTACGTTTTCTGTTTTTCTGTTTGACTTTATGGATTTTATTGTTTGAAATAAAGGGTTTGTTTTAGATGTGTAATAAGATCCGATTAAATGTTCCAGGACTGAAAGGCGCCAGTTTCCATAGTTTATAAGTCAACAAACACAATCCCATATTTCTCAATCAGCTGCAAGATATTTCCCTACAATCACGACGTCATATGTTCATGAATCGCTTCTAAGAAACTATTTTGTTCGGTAAAGTAACCGTTGTGGTTGAAATCGTCTAAGAAAATGCAGATTTATTTATTGTGAATATTGTGAGTGTACACAGCTGGGGAAGGCTTCAAGAAGAAGTCAAGGCTGACATCTGCTATCTGTGCCCCTATCACCCAGCAGACAAGACAAAATCAAATCCACATGAGACAGGTGCACAAAGCCTGTGTTCATCCAAGCATCACTCTTTCTCTCTGTCTCTCTATCTTTCTTTTCCCTGTTTCCCCCCCCCCTCTCCGGCACTCACTTGAACAGGAAGAGAAAACCAAGGTCAGGCCACCGATCACGTGAAGTTGCAGGAGAATAAATTTCCACATACTTGTCCTTTCCGACCCATTGGCAGACCCAAGGAATGTAGCCTTGTCAAGCCAGGTAATATATGACTAGTGAAGACATATGACAAGTTTGCATGGGAGCCTCTGTTACCGTCTCCCTTCTCTCTCCTCACACACACGGCACTCCAATTCATATAGGAAGTGATGGGTGGCTGGGTGAGTGGCTGATTCACGAGTCAAAAGCCACAAGTCCACATTGTCAATGTTTAAGCAGAGGAGAATCTAATTAAAATGGCAAATGGAAAGAGAAGAGAAAGTGAGTGAGTGAGGGAGAAAGTGAGTAAATCAGCATAATTACAGCTTAATGCAAGCAACTGCACATTGTCTTTATTCCAATGAGTTAATGAGGTTACAGACTGGGAAAAAAAAACAATTCCATCACTGCTATTGTCTTCTGCAGGCCACCAAGGAAAATGAGCTGTCACCCGATCTTAATGGCGACAGGGTTTTCACCCGGGCCGGAATTAATATCTGACTCCCAGGCCTAATGAGCAAGAGCTGGAGGAGCAGAGTGAACCCTTTGCACAAGTTTGGTGAAGAAGGGAGAGGAAAAAGCAAGAAAATAAATATAAGTGGATGGCGCAGAGAGTAATGGCACTTGTGAGGGAATACATCGCTGTGATTGGGTTCTTCTCCTCGAGGGCAATTTCAATTCAAAGAGGCCTTATCAGCGTGACTATCGGAAAATTAACAATGTTCTCAAAGTGTTTCACTACAAACTGCAAAACTGTATACAAAGAGAATTCGGTAGTAGTGGTAATAAAGTTGGTTACAGCTGATCTCACCGTTCTATATACACCATCCTCAAACCAGGTGTTGTGTGCTTTAGTTATCACTAAGGACACTGAGGTCATGCCCTTGGATTTCAAAGCTTCCATAAGGTAGGATGATTTACATGCTGATTTCAGCGATCTAGATTCAGTGCATTGACAGTTGACTACTTGTTAGGTTAACTAAAATAAAGTGTTGCTCCTTCAGAATTGTATTCCTCACAGTGCAGAGAGGGCTTTAACCCTTTCATGCAGAAATTATTAAAAGACAAAGTTGTTTTTTTAATGTTTGTAAAAAATCATGCCAATAATTTTCCATTTCAATACATGCTATTTTTAAGGAGTTACATATCTGTCCACTGCAGAGGACGCCATGCATTAATGATATAAAAAGTGATTCAAGAAACTCAACATACTGTAGGTCTGAAAAAACACATGTTTTTAAAACATGTACTAAGAGGAAATGGTTTGAATACACATAAGAATATTAAATAAGAAAAAAGGATGTTTTTTCAAACGTTTTTTTCAGTTCCATTGAATCACTTTTTATACCGCTGATGTGTGGCGTCCACTGCTGTGCACAGACACTTTAAACCCTTTGGTGAATAACGTCCACTGGAGTGGACAGATGTGTTTTCAGTCACAGAATTGTTTTTACAAAAAACTATTATTTTCTGAAACTAAATGATTTAACAGTTATTCATGAGTTACTTGGTGCATCTCCTCTTCCCTCTGCCATTCTTTATGATACAACATCTCCAAACGACCAAGAGATGCAAAGATAATAATCAAAAGGAACTGCAGACAATGCTGTGGGATCCAGCAGCTGTTGTTTGGGATATGGTACTATAACTATACTGGTTCAAAAGGGCTTCCACGTATCTGTTCACTGTAGTGGACACCATGCATGAAAGGGTTAAAACAACATTCCTTTGTGCCAATGTGAACAGAGCACTATCTATACCTGTTCCTCTGTATTCCCATATTTACCAGCCGTGACTGCATTGTTTTCACCTTGTGAGTATGTTTGGTCATCATAAGTTTGAAAATGGGCAAGCCCCCCCTACGCTTTACGCCCCCACTTTACGCCCCTGGCCCATTAATGAATTTACTGTAATATACCACTTTTGTTTGGATTAGTTTAATGCTGCCTACAGGAACAATTCACCAATTTCCTTATGATGTGCAGAGTTACGGTACCAATGAGAATTGCTCTAGTTTCAACGATTAGTGTGAAAAAATAACAGCATTGCTCTGAACTGGTTTTACCTATCGTATTTCACAAACACATACTGTGAAGCTCAGCAGGGATTCTCTACCCCAGGAGGATTTGCATTTTCCCTCCTTTCCTTTACACAGATTTTTCATTTTTTTTCTTCTGTTCCTTTCATTAAATTCAAGCATTATTTCTCCCAGACACCCCGTGCTGTGGGTCCGGAGGATAAGTTGTAGAAAGAGTGATATTGCCTCAAGTGAATAATGTGCTATTCCAGCTCAGTTATGGCCTAGCAATGGCCAAACACAGCTGATAATGTGTTATGAAGGCAAACACCTGCATCTCTTGTACCCTTCTATGGAAGAGGTGAATGCTCAGTCAAGAAGAAAAATGAATATGCCACAGCCGTGCTCGTTGCGAGCGTATGATGGATTGATGACCTTTGATGTACACGTAATATTGAACCACCAACCTTTTCATTCCATAATCTACAGTGAGTTAAAGACTTCAGTTTTAGCTTTCATTCATGCACTGTAATTAACACGGGTCCTACTGTAGCTCCCGTGGCAGTGGGACACACACACTTCCCCATTACCAAAAGAAGTCACTTCTGCCCCGTGTTCTCCTTTTGATCCGTCAGACTTGCGATGAAAAGAACAGTAGAGACTCAGTCTACTGAACCGCTGCCTTTGAGACGCGACAGCTTGACTCATTTCATTACTGTCATGAATTAAAGATACCCAATCTCCTTTTTTTCCCCCTTTCGCATGGCAATGATCCACCCTTAGTTAATTTACAGTCGCTCGTTGTGCAAGGCCTCCAGCCTCAAAGCTTCCATGACAATTCACCTGTGTCCTCTTCACTTACTGGCGCATCTCATTGTGATGTACTATTGTGGAATGAGCGGAGGACTCAGGAGTTGGTGGGCATGTTGTATAATGAGCTGGGGTCGGTATAGTAATCAGTTACAGTACACCTTTCACTTCCTGGCACAAGGAGACGTCTTAACCACTGAGCCAAATGTGTGTTTTTCTAGCTGGGGATATTCTAAGGAAGTGTTATACTGATGTATTGCTGTGGCCAATTTTTTTGCGATCATGTCAACAATGTGACTTAATTAAGATTCTTTTTTTCCCCACGTAACTCGAGTTTTTTGTCTGTTTAATCAAGTTTCTGTTTAAAACTAAGAGTTACTTTCCATAAACAAAGTAAAATATATTCAACAGCAATATGTAAGCACGTTTCTAGAATATATTTTATATAGACTATAATTCTGTGACTTAGAGCCATTATATATGAATGTTGGTTTAGGAAATGCAGTAGTTATGGGAATTACGGCTCTTTAAAGGGAGCTCGATTTTATGGCTCCGTACCTTTCCGAGAGTCGGCTCATCATTCTTTTTATTCATTTCTTTTTTTCAGTTTTGAAGAAGCAAGTTGAGTCTAATGTTCCATGCCAATCAACACTTGGTTTCGTCTGTCTGCTTGTCTCTTTCGCTCTAGAATCTACTGACAAATATAGAGAATGAGGACGTAACGGCCCTCAAGAACGACTTGGCTCCCCTTCGTTCGTACCAAAGACCCGATCGAAAGAATCGGATCGTTCACAAACCCAAAATCACCAAAGTAAAGCATTTTAATGTGTATTCCGTCTATTGCCCCCCAGCCTTGTTAGTAGTGGTGTTAACCGCATTTATTATACATTTTTTTCTCTTGAGAAAAGCTTTATAAAAATCCAGCGCAAGAAATGGCACTTTGCCTGTTAGACTACACTCTCGGGCATACAAACACACAGCATACAAATGCATGGCAGGAATATGCACACACATGTGTTTGCCCACAGAGATGCATTCAGATAAAGTAGGAGAGACAGAGACGACCGTGAAAGGTGACAGCGTTTCCTATTCTCGCGGGGTGACCTCGTTCTCAGCAGGTCGCTGCGGCGGCTTTGGACTGTGTCTCTTCTGGCCATCTGGCCCTGCCAGTCTCCACTGTGAGCAAATACCAGGCGAGTGGCTCACTGACATATTCTGATAGTGTGGTTCAATATTGGTAGTTGTAAGCTTGGGATTAGCCTGCAGCATGTACACCCATTTCACTCGACTACACCACCCACCTGGCTGCGGTTTTCCATCCACCTGCTCCCTATAGTAATCCGTTTGCTTCTTTCTGTCTCAGTCTACATGTAAAGTATAATTAACACAAGCATTTGATCCGGTGCCAGTGAGCCTCCTAATACAAACAACCCAGTTTTTTTTTCTTTCTGCGTGTGTCACAATTCGGAAAGATGCTATTCCAAGTGAAAGATTGAGTGTGCAATTTGAAAAGTTTCCCATATTTCATTCTGACATGATGTACATGCCAGGAGATGGGAATATTCCCGATTCCCTTATAGAAAATGTAATAAATATAAACAACATTGTCTCCAGTGTGAATTCAAAAGTTCCTCTCCCCGAGTTTACAAACACATACACAGTATGACTCCTTGCTGTCTCGCAGGGCAAGCAGGGAATCATCATACACAGATGAGGCTTCTCTGTCTCTGGTGCTGAATATCTATTTTTATGTTTGCCGGTAGGGGGCGTGTGGTACCTAAAGATAATAGCACCGCTGCTGTGAAACCAATCCTCCAGGGTTTCAGCAAACCAAGCAGAGCTGCCGATTAGAAGGACAGAGAACTGGTCTGTGGCCCAATCAGCATTGCCAGAGTGCGACTGCTGCTCAATGCTCTAATCACTTTGCAAAAGCAACCACTGTCATATACAATGCGTGGAAGCTGAATGTTTAATGTGGGATTCTCTGCAAAGACAGGCTATGCTTCAAGGCACTTTGACTCCATATCAAGGAGAACATGCAGAGAGAAACATTTCTGCATGAGATAATAATAATAATAATAATAATAATATACAAAAATGCTCTTTTTTTCTAAACAATTTCGATATATGAGCAATAAATTATAATGGGAAACAAATATATAAAATAAAACAATTCAGTTGGTCTACTATATATATATATATATATATATATATATTAATATTTTTTTACTGTTTACTTATTTATTATATTTTTACTGTTTACTTTTTTAATCATTCTTGTTTTTCTTTACTTCCTCTTGTTACACTGTCCCCTTTCTGCTGCTGTAATATTGCATATTTCCTAGCTGTGGAACTAATAGAGGATTATCTTATTTTATCTTAAAGGGAAAGCCTAATCTAAGAATACCCATTGAAAAACAAACATCAGGAGAGTTTTTTTGCTCTCAGTCCCAGGTAAAATGATTTCAAATGTTGAAATTTGATCATCTCTCTGTCCGGTTAACCGAGAAGAACTGAAATGTTTTGTTTTTTTCTGACGGTCTATAACAAATCCGCCTACAACATTAGAGCAGTCAAATTGTCTAATTCCCAGAAGGA
Source organism: Bovichtus variegatus (assembly GCA_943593645.1). NCBI lineage: Eukaryota > Metazoa > Chordata > Actinopteri > Perciformes > Bovichtidae > Bovichtus > Bovichtus variegatus. The sequence continues at coordinate 909,450 of CALSCE010010657.1, read as the reverse complement.
AGTGCACGTCCCACCAGCAGGCCAAGCTGTTCTTCTGTCTTTTGGGTGGTGTCTTTTGGTATGCATGTGCGTGCCTGGACGTGTCCGATCCAAATAGATTCGCCTCACGTCACCTTCCTTCCCACCCACCACCCCCTGCACATAAAACATTCATTATAGAGCAGCCCTGCACTGCAAGAAATGTCTGTCTGAATAAGTCATTAAGTCTCAGATTCACTCACTATTTAAAGTCCATCAGTTATGTAAAACTACTCATTGTTCCAATACATTTTTTTTGTTTGGGTGCGTGATCTTGAAATAACTGTAGGCTAGTGGAACACAGCAAGGTTTATAAATACAATATAAAGTCTATTTTGCTCTGCCTTGTTTGATAAGACAAGTCCACTTTGAGATTCAAGAGGAATATTTTTTGCAGCGTTATACATACCCATGAAACATTCATCTCTGAATTCTCTCTCCCTCTTTCCGCCAAACGCACCTCGCCGCCCCGCCCTCCATTTCCACCTCCCCGTGGTGATAAACGCACACTGACGCTCAGCAGTGCGGCCGACATTCCGTGCGCAACCACCACACTTTTTCTCCTTGTACTTGGGAAATATACAGCGGGGGTAAGTGGATATGTGCTGCGATTTCAAAACATGGATCCAATACTGCTTTTTTGCCTGTGTCGTTGATTCTCCACTTCTGCGTTTTTGACACTTTGAGCTCTTTTCCGGAGCTGCTGGCGCGTCCTATATTTCGGGGAGGTGTCGGCTGGTTCTGTCGAGTCTACTGATCCCAATTTGGATGTTTATTGCTGACAATTTTTTGAATCCCTCGTCCAAATGACTGAGCTCGGGTGCAGCCGGAGACGTGGCTCCCCACTCGGGAACACCTACGGCTAAAGTTTGAAGGGTGCAGGGGTGCTTTAGGCTGTCCGTCTCCCACCGTGCACTGGATTTTCAATTACCCATAAATTGCAATAAACAGCGGATATCCTATCTGTCTCCGCACGCGCTGGGATTCATTCGACTTGGATTTATACAGCATCTGGATTTCACCCCCATCTAAATCATGAAGACAGTTATTATGGATGGTGAGTACGCATTATTAGACAATAGGACATCTTTGTAAAGTTTTCACATAAAGCAGACAGGAGCGTCCTGCTTGGTTACTGCGCAATGATACAATCCACATCGGGCAGTGTCACTGCTCTGTGGAGAACAACCACAGATAAATCAGATGTCCTAATTGGAGTTTACTCTGCTGGCTCCTCCGAGGTTTGGTTAAACTGGTACATGACCGATAACCCGGGCAGAAACACCTCTATTCTGCACAGCGACACATTATTCTCTTACTTTTTGTGTGGAGTAAAAAAAAAGCAGCGTCAATAGCAGTTATGGATAGTGCGACTGTAAACGACCTTGACTCAGTGGCTCTTAATTGAGTCAAAATTCAGAGCAGATTCGTGTTCCTTTTATTTCTCTCTTTGTGTGCGTTGACCAGTGCGCGAGCGAGCGTGCGCGCGCGAGAGAGAGGCCGTGTGGTGTTTTGTGCTGGTCAATATGCTCTGCATGATATCGCAACTTAATTCGGGCATCCGATCAGCCAGACTGGACGCTGTGGGCTGAGCTTTTTTGATCAAGTCTGCAGATGGTCCGCTTGGCGGCCCTATAATGCCGCTTTAACTCTCCAGCTCCTTGGCTTATAATTGGTGTTTTTGAGGCATCGTCCCACTCAGGGTGCCGCCAAAAAAAGACAGAAAATTCGGCCTTGTAGCCTTCACCGACTGGAGTCATTCTAATGAGGACAGAGATGCTCCTCCATTCCCGCCGGAAATGGCTAAGAAATTCATTTTTCTTGGCAGGAGCATGCTGTGGGCTGTGTGTGTGTGTGTGTGTGCGCAGATAGGTGGAGGGAGGAGGGGCAGGGAGGAGGACGCACCTGGCATGTCAGTGCGTGTGTGTTCCCGCACGCCTGATTGTACCCGTGCCTGTGTTGTGTAAATATGTTTAATGCAGTGCAGAGAGAATAACACTGGCATGCCGTGTGTAATGTTTGATATGCAGCACCACGATGAGATAAGTGCATGTATGCAACATCCAATTTGTTCCATCAAGAGCTTGTGGAAAACCCCTCATCTCCACCCTGCCCCACCCCTGCACACACACACACACATACACACTCAGAGTGCTTATGCAACATGCTGTACACTCGTCCTCACGTTGTTCATCACTTGGCTAAAACTGTAGGATTATGGTAAGAAAAGCCACAGATTATGGTGGGCCTACGGAGTAACTTTGCATTTCGCAACTAGCAAAATCAAAGAGGCACGTCTACTTGTGCATTCTCTTTGATATGTCACAGGGTGATGCAAATTCAGATGCACACCCCTTCATTGGCACAGAATCGCTCTGGGTCCCTCAGACCCTTCAGGCGGGTTTTCATCATCCAACTGCTGGTGTGATTTAGCACCAGGCTTCTGACACACACCTGTGTCTGATTATTTTTTTTTTCCTTCTTTCCCCGGCTGCAATTATAATTGGTATCCATCTCTCTTCTGATTTAGCTGAGAAAATATGGCCTGTCATGTCTTGTGTTTAAAGTGTCAGAGTGAGGAGTGACTTTAATTTACACTCTTTTTCCACCCAGTCAGCATATGATCAAATGACTGTGGGAAAAGCTGTTGCTCTGGGTTTCCATTGCTACCGGTCTACTGCCGAGCAAAGCCAATAAAGCCCATATGAATGGATAAAACCATTAAGGTGGAACTGAAAGCTTTCTCTTCAACAGTTTTAAACCGCTACACAATGAGGGATTTATTTTTTATTTTTTATTTTTTTTTCAATTGGTTAACTTTTGTTATTGTTTTGGCAGTGCCTTGCCAATAACTCTGCCCTATTTATTAAAAAAAAAAAAAAAAAAAAAAAAAAATAGGACACAAGATGCAGCATCTGTGGTGGTGAGATAATTGTTTAGAACACAAAAAGAAAAAAATTATGGCACGCAAGAAAAAGAAGAATGACAATGGCTCATTTGCATAGCAGCATTAGGTGGGATCAAACATTGTACCATAAACTGACAATGAGAAGCGGTATCTTGAAAGTGAATGTGAAATTGATCCATCTTTGTGTTGGGTGTGTATATGAGCACAGGGGGAGTGCTGGGGGGGATAATGTGTGTGTGGGTGTAGCATTCTATGAGTGTATGGGGAGGTGTGAGGCAGGCGAGAGAAAGAGAAAGACAACAAGAAAAGAAAAGCGGATGCATGTGAAATTGAGAAGTGTGAAGGCTGTGGGACTTAGCGTGTCTGCCGCTTGTGTGCCACCATTTGTTTTCCCGTTAAATTGTCTTTCCTCACATGTCAGTATGTCACCTGCATGGCTGAATTAGCAGCGCTGCATTTTCCTTTCAACGTCAACGTGGAATGTGTTGCTTTTTTCTTAATTGGAACGGCAACACCAATAAAAGCACAACGCCTCTATTTTCAAGGTGAAATATGCAGGAATTTTAACTCCCCGCAGGACAAAATTACGATAATATGTAGCCGTAGAAAGGATGTTGATCAATACAACTGACTCATTGATTACTCTGCCAGGTGCTGAGATTTCCGACTTTCACTTCTAGCTTTTTCAGCCTGAACTTCAAGACTCTCCCAGTCTCCCCGGTCTCATTTATTCACTTTTTCCAAGTCTTTAACAATTGAGCAGGGTGTTGTGAGCAAGACCTTTTCAGCTATGAAGACTAATAAGCCTCATTACCTGATCCAGAGACCTGAGCAGCTCCAGGAAGAGGAGATAATAAGTTCTGCTAATGTTGTTGCAATTCCTCATGGTCACCAATAGAGGTCGATAAAGGTCGCAGAGTGGTATTTTGTGATGAAGTTTTGGGGGTCAATAGGAGTCAACACAACCATTTTGGGGTTTGGCTGCAACCCAAAACCAAATCACACTTTGAGGGGCAAACAGAGGGTTTGGATTGGTAATGCAGTGGTGTCCTGCCACAACACACCAGCATTGTCTTCTGGGTTGCCACTGGATCCAGTAGACAATGAGAGTAAATACAGAAGGTAGTTTAAAGGGTCACCGGCTCCACTGCAGACATTCAGCCATTGTTCCACTCGTCTTATCTGCACAACACTGCATTCTTTTTCATTCCATCACAAGCATGTCTTTGTTCTTCTCTCGCAAGTCAATGACATTGCCATCCAGTGACGTACCTTCTCACACAGATTAGAAACAGGCAGTGCAATAGTTGTTTGATAATGGTAACTTTAGTTTGCCAAAAGGGAGTTTTAAATCACTCTAAATCGATCCAAAATGTAATTGTTTAAATTCAAAATCATTCAAATTTAATTGTTGTTGAAATAAAATGAGGTTTACTTTTACATGTGATTATTATAAGTGTAATGTCATACATGACAGCTTTAGTGATGATGCTGTACATCATTAATATAACCAGAATATCTAATGTCCCATTTTAAGGATTTTTTTTTTTAATCACAATTGGGTTTGGAATATGACAACTGGATTAAACATGGCAAGCTCATTAGTGTTACTATTGTTATATTGTATTATTGTTTCAAATGTTTTTTTCATTTTGATTTCAAATTAAATTAGGACTGTTTGCATCATCAGTCACAAAAAGAAAATGTTATTCATAAAAATATTATCGATTTTCCCTTTTTATAAATAAAAATAAATAATTAAATGAAGATGTCAATATGTTGTGCTACATATAGCCTTGGTGATATTAATGCCTAATGTTACAGTGACAGACGGGCTATCTGATAGTGGATCTGCTGTGTTCACTGCATCCTGATGAGCACGCTCCTTCAGGGGCTTCTTTTAATTGGCCGCACCCTTCAAGTAGCACTGCATTTGTTTATAAAGTACATGCGCACACACACACAGATTCCCACTGATACACACACACACACACACACACGCAAGCATGCTGGCCTCAGATATCCTTGGAACTATCCGCTCTAGGTTATCCCAGCCTCCCAGCCCTTCACTGCTAATCAGCAAGACAGAGGAACTAAGTGGATAAACGAGTGAAATTCTATTTGTTTATACAGAGGAAGCTAAGGGGGCGAAATAATACAGAAAGCAGTAGAAATGGAATACACTATTCTCCCAGATTACCAGTCCTTAATCCTCTCTGTGGGTTATTATTCTACTGTCAGAGTAATTGGAGGGACAACGAGCAGAGAATTTTAGATGCTCTCCTAAAATAAAAAATGTAAAAAGTGTTCTTGTCTTGAGTGTGGGGTAAGAGGGAGGACCAGAAGAATTAGCGTTATGCAACTTTAGGGTGGAGCTTTGATGGGGGGGGATTTATTAATGTCTTTTTGCAAAATACACTGTATCATAATCCTTTAAAGGTGCCTATGCATGACATAATCCTTTAAAGGTGCCTATGCATGACAGAGTAGATCAACCCCCCACACACACACACACATGTGCCTAATCTCACTTAAATTAAAGACGAGTGAAATTTGCACACAATATGCAGTTGCATCATGCGTTCACACCAGAGTCGTGATACATGCCGACCGGTTTAGCCAGCAAGCAACACGAAACCCCCCTCCCAGTGGAGCACATATGCATCTGTTGATTCCTTTAACACAGCAACAACGTCATGCGGCTGCAGTTCCGAGCGTGCACAAACGGAGCTGGCTAATTTGTCGAACACGTTGCCCGTCTCCCTCCACTGCACAGTGTCATCTTTCAATCTGGGCTTTCACAGTTATTCTCGCTGCGTCCCTGGAAGTCACCGTGCCCACTTTTCCGCCTGTGTATCCATGAAAGTTGCATGGTTGCTCTAATCCTATTGCAGATGTGAACGTGCGCACCGAGCTGCCCCCGCGCGTTCGGTGACGCTGATTACGCCACAATGGGGAGGCTGACTGATGGCCTAGTAAATTGTTAATTAGACAGAGCAGAAGCCGCTCTTAAATTAGACACATGAATGGAGCCGTTGTCAGCCTTATAAGTCAGCACCGCGCCGCTCCTTTTCTTGCGGGCTGCAGTGCCACTCGGATAGATAAAGTGGCTAGCTGATCCGAGATGTGAGCACAAGTACATTGATCACAGTGTTAGGAGATGGGTTAGCACGGATGATAAACCAACACACGCAGTTAGAAAGATGGATTAAAACATTTTTTTTAAATGTCACAATCAAAAACAATGTGAAAATATCAGGCACAGTGTTTCTGTCGAGCCCTGACAGATACGGCAGGAGATAGAAACATCTGTTCCCATAGATCTACAGCAGAGAGCTCGATGATGGCAAAGAGGCAGGTCCATCAATACTTGGCTTCAGTAAACACTGAGGACATTTTGATATAATTAGCTACATTTTGTCTGTATTCAATATCGGCTGCTTCACTTTTAACAGCGGGACTGTCAAATGTTTAACTAAATATTTTAGCGGGAGGACATCCTGAGGAAGAATCTCGGATTTCTTTTTTTTTTTTTAAATTTTTTTTTTTATCACCCCTATGGACGGATAAATATTCTCTGGTATTTTTTAGCCAGGTTGATCTCATTAGCACCAGTGACGTGAAATGGGCTCCCTACCAATCCTTGTGATCAGGCTTTGTAAGTCTGCCTGTTTCTGTGATTAATATGCAAACCCGACAGATGGGAGTTTGTGTTTTGATGCTGCGTCTTATTCAATCCCTGGCACTGCATCGATGGGGCGCTTAAACCAGGGAGGAGGGGTGTGTGTGTGTGTGTGTGGGGGGTCACCTTTCTCTACTGTATGCATTTTATTGGATCCTATTCTTCTCGTTATTTATCCTCTTTCAAGGCAAAGTTCTGAAAGACCACTTCAGAAGAACTCTGTGTCTTGCATAAATCGCATATATAGGTGTTTTTTAAAAAATGTTTATGTGAAGGACAAATACTGTATGCTGAATGTACAGACTGCATAATTTAGCAAGCTTTCAAAGGGGAGTTCTACAGCATGGGGTGAAAGAAAAAAAGCACCTTGAGATCACGGAGCCCACTTAATGACTTAGATGGCTGCGTACACAGACAGACAGGCTAGACAAACCATAAGATGGATAGAGAGATGACACCATATCCCTCTGCTTTGTCAGTAAATTGACTACTTTGAATTTACCCTCCGTGTGAAATGTGTTATGTAGACACGGTTGAAAACTTTGTATTGGCAAAAAGGAAGACAAGTATAATGAACTTTTCTGCAAAACAGATCTTTAGTGCAAACTAGAGGACATTTTTTAAGAATACATTGTAAACGAGGCCTAACTTATTAAAAATAATACTAATACTTCAATAAAAGGCCCATACTACAGCCAACTTCTGAACAATATTTCAAGTATTACTAAAAGAGAGAGAAAGTACCTACCTACAAGTCCACCCCTTGTGACTGGCTTGTTCTCACGGATAGTTTGCAAACATCACATTTAGGAAAGCTTGAGGGAGTCACGGCTGGTGAGTTCCCATCGCAAGATGCTCTCTAGTTTAAAATTTTTTGGAATACAATTTTAGTCAAAATGAAACAAGATATCACTATCGGGTAAGCATGAGGGATTCACATCCTAGCATGGTAATTGCGGACTCCGTCACTACCAATAAAATACTATGAACAGAGATAATTACTGAATGTAAGTGGAATTACCCGACTTCTTTCGAAAGGATGCTTGAGCTGGAAAAAGGAAACATATTTTTACCAGCTGCCACAGCGACGCTACTTGCAACGGTGCAAGATGCAGTCACGAAACTTTACAGATGTGTAGTTGAACTCAAAATGAAAGCTGAAGCAAAGGTCACTGAAAGTGGCCCGGTTTGGCGTTGCGGCCGGTGTGATCCCGTCGGCAGATTATTTTGTTTTGTTTTGGAATACAATTTGGATATACAGTGGTGGTTAAAGACAGACAGATAGATAGATAGATAGATAGATAGATAGATAGATAGACATATTTTACATTGTGTCAAAGGCTACTTCAATTTAAAATTGAGGTAGAACAAAGCCTTTCAGAAACTCTGTAACATATTGTGCTCTTATGCAGTCACATTGCAATACATCCACAACAGTGAAATGTGAGCTTGGTAGGTGAAATATGTACGCGGAGCCCTTCAAAGGAAATAGGTCGTCACTCCTCGGGCTCAAGGGAAATTGATCTGTTATAGATGTGAAAGCTCATTCCGTAGGTGCTCAACATATATAATATATACCTGTTCTGGTGGCTTTATAACAGAATTCCACACATTTTAGGTGGCAGATATAACTTTCTTTCTTACACAAATCAATGTCTTCAATGGCTGGTGGGAGTAAAAGGATTTGTCGAGCAGGAAATGCATAATCCTGCAACTTCTGCCGGAGTAAAGCAAGACTTTCGTAACACTCCCAAGTATGAAAGTGGAATCAATGAAGATCCCACTCGTCTGCTACAATAAGAGTAACCCTATAACCTTCACAACACTATTGTTTGTCTGGTTGTAATTGGACAAGGCTGCCCTCACAAAGCAAAGCACAGTATGAAGGTAAGGTAAATCCCTCCAAGCTAAGATGTAACATCTGTGTTCAGGGATGCTCATTTGAATCAGGTTTCGCTCTCAGCCATCTCAGGGGCCCAAAGTAGGTCATTCTTATTAGAATGCAAATCTGACAAGTGCGCCTCATCGTTACTCTGCTTTTGTCCCAGCGGATTGTGTGGCGAATGCGTATTCCTTCTGATTCTTTGCGGTCCTTCCTTCACTTTCTCCTCTCACGCTGTGCTGGTCATTCTCCCCTCTCCAATTCTATTACTGTCTCACCTACATGCACACCGTCGCTCATCTTTCCGTCTTCCCTCTCAGGTGTAAATGCTGATTATCTTGTGTAGATATCAGGCCACGGCAAATTAAATGTGACCGCAGCTAGCCTGCCAGGACGTCCATTATAATGATATCTGTAATCTGCCGGGCTCAGAGGAAGCGCTGGGGAGGGGTGGGAATATAGAGGGACGATGATGATGGAGGGGGATTCAGTATGTATCTGGTGGCTGGCAGGGGAGAGTGGACATGGATTTTCCTCCACTGATGAGGTTCGTGTGGGCTGCAGGACCATATGTCATCCATGGGTTTAAGTCCCATGAACCAGAGTACCATCAAAGGCTGAAATGACTTTAAAGATGAGGTCATGGGGCCACTGTATGATGTGTGAGTGGAAAGATGTTTTTTTCTTCTTCTCCCCCCCCCCCCCCTTGTTCTAGCCTTTTTTTTTTTTTCCATCTTCAACTTTGGTTTGACAAGTATTAGTTCCAGTAGCATACGATGACATTTCTCGCCATATAGTAGCAATGAGTGATCGTGATAACTACCTCCTTTTTTTTTTGTCCTCATTCCAACTAATGCTGCGGCTAGAATTGCACATTTTCCCCCCGACAAAAAGGTCTGCACTGGGTGTTAGGAACAGCAAATATAGATATGTTTTTCTCCCTCATATGTTATCAGCCGATGTTTAGATCCTGCAGAGCATCATTTTGACAGGAATCTCAACGCATTAGAGCGGGTGGGAGACCTGCGTAAAAAATTTCCCATGGAATCCCTTTGACATTTGGGATCGGAGCGACACAAAGGAAGATTTGATCTGATGAGTGAAAAGATTGTTCTGGGGATATGTCGCCGTCTCGGGTGCGTCAGCTTGGCTCGCTTTCCAAAACCTCTAATCAGAAATGGTGCTTGTTTTCACATGCCTGTCCGTGTCCCGGCAAAGCTTATCATCACAGCAATTATTCCAGTAAGGGAGATGATCTCTGCCAACATTCCATCTCCGAGCTGTAAACAAATTATGCTGAGGGGTCTTGATGATGTCTGTGTGAGAAACTAAATAATCTGAGACCAATGCTGATGGTCCCGCTGTGCCTTCTTGGGTCCACAGCCAACAAACACTCATGGGGGTGAAACTGCTACCAATGGAAGGAAGCTGACTTTTTCAGCATGTTTCGGATAATGAGATCCAGCTTTTTTCCACTGTTAGCACAAATCAAAGCCAGAGATATCCGCCTGCCACTTTCAAGAAGTAATTGATGAACATACAACTACCCATATGCAGCTTTAAACGTAATATAAGTCAACTTGATGCCATTAAGTCAGCGGTGGTTAATTTTTACTGACATGACTTTGTGATTAGTCAAACAACTGGTGGCTCGTGTTTTGATCTATCGCATGTTTAAGCTCTTTTGTCTTGTGGAAATTTCTGACGTTTTTCAATAAATCTTTCAGTGGTTTTTGCCGTGAGTAATTGACAGGTTATGTTTTCTCCCCCTCCATCACTCCCTTGGAAGGCATTAGCATATTGAGTTTCGTGCCTGACTGTGGAGCAATTCCCACCATGCCTTTAAAAGGCATCGCATGAATAGGCGGCACATTACACCGCAGAGAAATATATATGAGAGAGAGAGAGAGAGAGGGAGAGAGAGATCCTCCCCTTTTCCTCTCAGCTCATACACACTTGAGCGGGATGAGCTCGACATGCACACACACACCGGCTGCTAGAACCCCCCTGCTGCGTGCTGACTCACACAGGGTTTAGGAGGTGGGCTGTATTTCAGGTGAGGCGAGTTGTGCATGTTACGTTCCCATCTCACACAGTTAACTCCGGCAGCCATGAAATAGGTACACCTCCCTCTCCCAAGTTAAACACACCTGAGCCTCCCCTGGTTTTTCCACTTGTTTATTGTGGCCCACTCTGCCGTGACACAGAAATTAGGGCCCAAAACCACAGAATCAGCAGTTTTAAATCACACCTAGAAATGCAACTACTGGATGCTGGGAACACATAAATCAGAGTGCTGGAGTATGTTTACCATCAACAGTCCAATGTACCATTAAATATATTTCTGAGATGGCTAATAGATTCTAAAACACTTTTTTTTTTTTTATTGTTATTACCAACATTGATTTATCAGGGTTTACACTCGCGTACATTAACCCCAGAGTGAAGGAAAGGAGCTGTACTCTGACTTGCAATCTTTTTAATCATTAACTGTCTTCTACAAATATCATGTTCAACAGAAACCGCACTTCATCAGAATTACATATCCTATGTGCTATGCATATGTTTAAAGCCTTTTAATTAGTAGGGGCTTTTCAAATCAGTTGCGTTACAGAGCAATCAACTTGAACACTATGTAAATAGACTGTACACAGAGATCAAGAAAGGCGGCTAACATCCATATGTCTACATTAATTATTCTAGGAAGCCGATAACAAGAATCTCAGAAAGAAAATGGAATTAATAAGGCGACAAGAGAATACGAGGATATATCACAAAGACAAATCCAAAGTATAATATTTAAGGTAAAGAAGTTAGAAATAAAAATACGGTTCCTATATATAAATGTAGAAATGAATGAAATAGAAAATCAAGGTAAATGCATTTCAACTGAGACTGCATGCAGTTTTAAAATGGAGATTGTGCCTCCACTTTAATACAATGGGGGGGGGGTCTTTTTGATGCTGAAGTAGGCTACGTAAGTATGCCCTTCCAGAAACAAATGTCCCTGTTTTTATTCCAAAGTAAAACATGGTTTGAATGTTTTACATTGTTGTGTACAGTTTGGAGTATTTTAGTTATTTCTAGGTTATCTTTACTCCACAGCACTGGTCATGTGTGTATTATAGTCGTCCCTTTGCCTACATTTTGTTAATAACGGTTGACATCTGCAGTTTTTCATAGATTAGTATTGCCATCTGTCGGCTCTGTATAGAGGTCTGTGTATATCATAACACATTATCGTTTAACTGGCCACCAAATGCAAGTAATACTTTAACTGCATCTGGTAAACTATTGCAACATTTCATATAGGGGTACTTTTCGATTGAAGGAAATGCCTGTTTAAAGGGGTCAAGACATTCTAGGAGGTCACTTGTGGTACCACAGCTTTTCCCGTCAATGGACTCCATCTGCGCACAGAGTCGTAATAGAGACCTGTTATCGCGAAAGCTAAAGCATCATGCATTAGAAACCATAACCAGCCATTAGCTTCCTCCAGTGTGAGAGCACTGCACCTCACCACCGGCCTTGCAAGGCATTACTCAGCAAATGGAAGGACTGGAGACTGGAAACTTTATGAGCGGATGAAAAGAGATACGGTTTACTGACATGAACGTTATGGGTCTCTCTTCCTCAAAGTAGCCTCATTTACTGAACCTGCGGGGTTTTTTTCTCTTTTTGTTTTATATGAGGAAGCGTTTATTGGGAAAACATTGTTGAAATAACGACTATAATATATAACGGTTTTCGCTCTTGAAAGACTGAAGAAAATAATAAAATAATATTATTGTCGCTTTTCTTATTTTTCCAATTCTACTCATCCCAAGGATGTGCTTACTTTATTTAGACAGGATGTCATAATAAAGTCCCGTTCCCTCCGCTGACAATAGGCCCCGCTGATGTTTCATCTCCTCCAGTGGAAACTTATTCTACATTATGTAACTGACATTGAAACAGCTCATCTTGAAGGATTCCTCTGTCAATACAGCAGCATTATAATTATGTCCTTTTCATATCAGAGCAGTGAGTGAGTACTGCCTGATATGGTTCTGGAGTATGTGATACCTTCTTTATTACTGACTGGGTTTATCCAGCCCACCCTCTGCCATTGCCGTGAAAACTATCCTCCTGTGCATTACCTTCTCAATGAGATAGAGTCGGAGCTGTGCATATTGGGACTGTATTACAGTATTGACTGCTCGTCCACTTAACTGGAGAATCGGCTCCGTTTACGACTAATTAAAGCCATTAAAGGGGGCACACGCTAATGCATTTTTGCACAGATAACAGAAACATGGACAGCCGGGCTGATTTTACCGGCAGGTCAAGAGGAGAGTAATTAACTGGGTATTAAAGTCGCAGCGTGAAGTTTTTATGCCAGATCGCTCTAAGACGAGACAAGATGGAGGCTCGGGTGCAGAGTCCCGATACGGGTGTCATCAAAACTCCAGCAGATTTCTTCTCAAACTTCACACTTTTTTTAGTTCAAAAGCTCCCCTCGAGGATCCAACTGGAAAAGAAAAAAAAAAAAACTGTACTGGCTGTAATGAAACAAAGATGTGCATCACGTGTTTCGCTAATGAGAGTATTAGATCGACATCAGAACAACACCTGCATTTATGTCTCTACTTTATCTACAGGACAGTGGTGATACGAAGATGTTAAGATATAAATACAAAGCCTGATGCAGGTAAAGGTGAGGACAGCAGAAGAATTAGTCCAAAGGTATTACAGCTCCTGATGCTGCTTTTGTAGACATTCCTTTGTATTGCAGTATTTGCTGAAACTCTGCTTCACTTTGAAGCAATTCTCAAGAGCAACTCTTGAGAAAAATCATAGGTTACATCATCAGAATTTGCATAAAATTGTCTGCCGATTAGCTGAGTTTTGTACCGCAATGTTCCGAGTTGTTTCTACTTTATACCATTTTCATTATCTGCAATTCTAATGGAGGATTATGCAGGTTAAATGCATGAAGGACTTGCATAATGGCTCCACACAGGTTGTCGCTATTACTATGCCGACAGCCATTATTCCAGAAAGAGTGGGGAACAGACTGGAGCCAATGAGCAGAAAGTGTTTTACTTCCCCTACTTGATAGACACCCATCATACAAACCATGAAGTAGGTTAATCTACATCCAGTGGTGGAAAATAACATTACTTAACTAATGTCCAATTTTCAGGTACGCCATTATGTCATAGGAAAATATTACACTTTTTTCTCAACTACTATTTAGTGGGAGTGGGAGATAGTTATGACTTTGGTTTTACATATGAACTATATGATCAGGTTAACATATAAGAAGCATTGTTATACATTAAAAGAATACTCCATCCTTAAAATGATATAGTTTTGCTTTCGCAGCCCCAATTTACTTCAATTCATCAAGGATTTACTGCGTTTTAGGATTTTCCGTTCACCGTTGAAGTGTTCGAGAAAAACAGTGTTTTATTTAATAATTCAAGGTAACATGCGGTGATTAATTGATATACAAATGGTCATTTTAATTGTGACGTATTCCTTTAAACTGCCCAGCAGTATGTACATTTGTTAAAATGTCTTTAACCAGCTACAGCATATAATGGACTGCTTTTCCAATCACTCAAAGTGCTTTACAACACATGTCAGCACAAGCTCATCAGTGATAACCCCACACACACACACACACACACACACAGTTGGCCATTGGGAGCAGTTTGGGGTTCAGTATCTTGCTCAAGGACACTTTGACATGCTGACTGCGGAGGCTGGGGATTGAACCACTGACCCTCTGACTAGTGGATGACCACTCCACCTCCTGAGCCACAGCCACCCACTATAATGCATCTTTAATAATACTAAACAAATAATAATCACATAGTACCACACTGACAGGTGTCATTATGCATAGCCAGTACTTTAACTTTGAATACTTAAGGTACAGTTTGCTGCGTATACTCTGTACTTTTACTAAAGATCTGAATACTTCTTCTATTACCGTCTTTACCTTTTGGAAATCCAGCCAGACAGGTGCAGTCTGTGTCTCTCTGCAGGGAAGGATGTAGGAATAAGCAGAAATTACATAGATAAATATTCAGTGTCCAGATGTAGATTAAAAAGACAAAACAAAGCCTGGTTTCTGCCACAAGGAGCAAGATGAAAGCAGAGGGCTTTAAGAGTTCTTCCACCTAAGGTAAGCTGTTGCTAAGCTGAGTCTGCTGTTATCTCTTATCCACTGTGCTGAATACAGGAAGAGGGGAAAGGGAAGGGAAAATAAAGGCTAGGCATTCGGTTGCCAGATTGACTCCATCTTCAAAGAGATATTAACATAGCGCCAGATTCCCTTTTATCTTCCTTTTAATTTCAAGGATGCCAGCCCGAATTAAAATGCAATGCGACTGAAATGAACCTAAAATATCAGACACACAAAGGAAGGAGAAAAGGAAGGGAAAGAATATTAAAAAAGAAAAGAAGACATGCAGGTTGAAAACATTGATCTGAAATAAAGAAAACATCTCTTTTATTAAAGGCACCATCTCCCACTAATCCATTGTGGTACCGTCTACATTTTATTGAGTGCTGATGTCCCAATCATCTAAATATTAAATACTAATGGACTCTTGTAAATCCTGGCTGATTACAGAGGACACGATGAAATCGTTCAAGTTCCAGGTGTAATAATTCAATCACAGAACTGCCGGGTTCATTATCATTCAAATAGAATAAGATGATATCTGCATGAAATCCGAGCCACGCTAAACGGGACACTTGGAGCTGTATTGTTATACTTGTGTAGGGACATTATTATTTGGATGTTGGGCGATGGTATCAGGCAGTAAACCTAATAACACTAAATTCCAATATTTACCAGGGCGAGCTGGTTTATGAATTCTCCAGATTCCCAGGTGACTGTGCTATTTCATTGGTAAGCAAAGTGGGCTCCACAAACACTCCAAGTAACTGCTTTAATGACTGTTTTCCATATCGGCAAAAAAAATCTCAGATTTGCAGCTGTTCCCCTCTCAGTTTGTTAAAAAAATGAGCTTTTGATGAGACAACACCGCCTCCCAAATGTGGTGTGGAAATTAAAAAGAGTTAAGGCAAGTGCAACTTGTTCCGAATAACAAATAGGGGTTTTGAATAAAGTCCATAAAAGTCAGCGCAGGCTTCCTATAGGCTGTTCAGATCAGCAGGGAAATGGAAATAGCGTATTCTGGATCAACTGCCACCACACAACTAAAAACACATACATCTGGTAGTGTCTCTCTCTGTCACCCCGGCTCCATATATATTTCATTGGGCTTGCGTTTCTTTGAAACATTCTTGTTTGTTTATAAAAACTTGAAGTCAATTTTAACCGCGTCCCCTCAGCAGGCGTATACATCCTTTTTTTTCCTTCTCCGCGGAGCCAGCTGGCAGAAAAAATATTAGAGATTGAGTGTCACAGCTGCTTCCTAAAAGAAGATTTCAGTTGCTCTTTCCCCATGCGACGTTGCTGTCACCGACATAGCATGTTTAAGATAAAATTGTGAATAAAGGTTCTTGGAAGATGGTGGAGCAGGGCTGGTGATGGCACGGAAGATCAGACTGCAGTGGAGAACTCTGGGAACTGAGAAAAACAGAGTAGGAGAGGGGGAGCATGCATACTAATGCTGCCCTCTGGATTCTTGTCTCTCTTTCACTACTTTGCATAGGGGTCTTCACTTCGACTTTAGAAATTCACTCTTATACTATATGCTACTATATATTCCTGTTTCCATATAACTTCCCTGAACTGAAGCCCTCATGAATCACTCAGCTGAGGCTGTTCCCATTCGGTGCCATCAATCTGTCATCCTGATACCCCTCCGACTGCCTTTACCTGGGTGTCAACCTGAGGCGTCTGCACTGCATGAAGTCATTTACCTATACTATATTGTGGGTCATAACTGGCACAACATATTGACTGGGCTAATTGACTTAGAAGTGATGGTAGTCAGAAGATTAATAGCGGGGTGTCTGTAGTATATTTGTGTCATTAGCTACATACTGTACCACAGTGAATACCTGAGGAGGTGCTCAAATGGGTTATCTGTCTGAGGAGAGGTGATGAAAACAGATGAAAGTGATTGATGCCGGCGTTCTCTCGGCAGAGGCGAAGATATGAGGGTGGATTTCCAAAGGCCCATAGAGCCATACATGGCCTTGGTCATATGTTGAGAAACATTTTGATTTCATGCAGTTTTGGCCATCAATCTTGTCTTTAATAATGGCATTGCACCCACCAAGGGAATTCCTGAGATATAAGAAAAATAAGTCAAGATGACTCGAGACACATTAGAAAGATAAAAAAAAGAAATAAAACACCCTGCAAGTCAGCCAAACTTATATGGAAGAAAGACGGACAGTAAATAATATTAGCCAAATAATTTTGCAAACATCCATCACAGTTATCGTCTCCCTGCTTCAACTTTTACCTACCATTCCAACTGTTATTGTATGTGCAGTATGCACTCATTTCCCCTGTGTATCGAGGGATGATTATACACACGTGAACACATATGGTTACTTGTTCCTTTTGTTTAAGTGAGCATGTCATCATAAGTGTTAGAAACACCAGCTAAAATAATAACGATAAGACGCCGGACCAAAGTTGTGATAAACCAGCGCTGCATCTAACTACTATCGATTTAATCTGCTAAATATTTCCAATTTCTACAAAACCTCAGAAAACTAAAAAGGGCCACCCCTGATGTGTGTATATAAGCCAACATATAACCCAACACGGATAACAACAGAATGTAATCATTTGGGTTATATTTTTAGGGACATTGGAGTGCTTCCTTCAGAGCCACACAAGTCATTAGGGAACCTTTGAGTCTAAGAAGACTTTCCCCTCACACACTTTCTGCAGTGCTGCAAGAAGAATAGGTCACATTTATTAAATACCAGATTTTATTCCCCTACATTTAGTAACTTTTTGTTCACCTCTGGGTTTTTTTTTTTTTTTAGATGGAAAGAAGGCAAGACACACAAGTTGGATGTTATTTTTAAGTAGATGTGGAAAGATTTGACTTGACTCGTTTAAAATATCAAATTTCAATGTTTAACTGCAGGGTTCGATGTTAGACAGTAAATGTCAAAATATGTTTCCAAAAGAGAAAGTAGGTCAGAAGTCAGCATGAGGCCTCCGTCTAAATACATTCACACCACCAACACAACGCCTCAAAACTAAACACAGGATTCCCCAGAAATATAAAGACAGTGTGCTTCTAAGCTGCTAACAGACACGTGTTCAGATTTTAGGCGACATCCGTAGTCAACAGGTGCCGGAGCATAACAGCTGCTGCTGCTGTGACTCGCCTGCTCTGACGTTGCCCCGGGGAGCCTGATGCCAGAGCTGGTTTGGGTTCATCGTGCATCCCATTTTGCAATTCTGCAAAGTGTGTTATGGCAGAAATGAGAAGGGACAGAGGCTGAGGGGAAATAGAAGTTAAGTTTGTACTGGTCTCATCTTCCTTTTTATTAAGGGATGTGGATGCCATTTGATTTCCTTCCTGGAGGTATGGGGAAATCTGGAGCAATAACTTGAGAAAAATCAGCCTGAAGAATGATTGGCTCGTTTTGGGATTCAGAAAGTGTTTGGTTCTGAATTAACGCAGCGATAAGAGACCCGAAAGGTCTTGAGGGTATAATGATTCTTGACCTCTCTCCAAATAAGAAAGATGGGGAAGGTCTCCACTCGGCTCTTATGGTGCCTATTTAAGGAGCCGCCCGTCTGCACTCCCTATTTTATCTGAGCCACAGAGCAGCTATTGGAGTCCACATGATTGATGTGGTCTCATCTCTCAGGCTGTCACACTCTCCTGATGAGCTGATACTTTATCGACTCCGTTTTGGTGTGTCTGGTCTCACCACTCACAAGAAGTATAAGCTCTTTTAAGGACTAGACTCCAAAGGGTGACTTCAGCCCTGATCTTCAAAATGTCGATTTAAGTGTAAGGTCCCTTCAGATAAGATCTCCTGGTAGGATATTAGTCTTGAGGAGAGAGTCTTGAGTTGGCGCTCTGTGCCAGATCCTATTGACAGAACAAGAAATACTGCAGTTTGAATAATGGCATTAGCTAAGGTGACAACAGTCCATTGATGTTTGCTTTTGATCTGGAGTCTTTTTTCACCCCGACCGTTGGCTCCATTCTGCTGCCAATAATGTTTAGCTGGTCAGCTTGCAGTGAACATCAATCCCACGAGCTTCTCAGATAAATGAATCCCTTTGTGTCTGCGCACGTATGAAAATGAAACTATTTCAAACACAAATGCCTTATAGTACATTTAAAAGTGGATTTTCTGCTGTTGTTTGCTTATCCCTGCGTTGTGCTGTGATATTCAGTTTAGGGCAAAAAAAAATCTATATATATTAAATAAAAAAAAACTGTAATTCAAAAAGTCTCTCTTTCCTTGGCTTTGCATTTTCACTGCTAAGCTCTGCCGGCTGTATCAGAGGGCAGCGTTCACAGAGGAGCTTGTACAATCCTGTGTAAAAAGCTACTTTAGTCATAAAGGGCAGGTGCTTATCTTGTCCGTATATGATCCTTTGGTCAGACTGATCTGGTTCGGAGACATTAGATCATAACTTTCATCACTAGTCCTTTGTCGACCGACCATCTCTTAAGTGTAAAAACCAGAAGAAATTCTGTGGAAAATCCCATTGAAAGAGATGTTTTCTTTTACGAGAAACATGCTTTTCTTCCTTTGTTTCTTGAACTGTGTAAGGAAGTCGTGTTTAAGACAACCAATTTGTTCCACTAAGGGAAGAAGGAACACTTACATAATAGGTCTGAGTATCTGGGGGCTTTCAGCGTTGTTTTTCTATGCCCTGTTAAATCATAATGAGAAGACAAGACAAGAGACTAAAAGTTCAAATACATTAAGTGAGGTAGAAATCAGTTAGCAACTTTTGATTATGATTGACTTAAATTGCCATCTATCACATTATGCTATCAAGGCTGCCTGTTTTATGTTATTACCATGGTCATCTATTACATTACGTCCTCTCTTTATGGCACTGCATTTCTGAACTTGTTAAAAAAACGTCATTCATTCTGGGATTTACACAACTTTGAAGAGTAGAATTTCAATTGTGAAATCATGCAACCGAATAAGCAGCTTGTTTCAACACAGACTGTTGCACGTAGGCGTTTCCTGCCCCAACCAAGAATTGGCCCTCAACGAGCAAGAGCTTTGACTGGGAGCCAGCATCGGAGACAGTCAGAGTTTCCAGTGTTAGGATTCCCAGACTGCGGAGCCCGAGAATGAAAACACCACAGAGTAACACAGTAATAACACTACATCCCTATGTGTTAATGTAGAGTAATGTATAATACAAATATGAGGTTCTGAATTAACAATTGAATCTTGAAGTGCATCTCAGGTCTAGTGCTGAAACCATTCGTCGAGTAATTGATTCGTTTATTCACATAATTAAGCTTGAGTCATTTACCAAGCAGAAATGCCACCTTTTTTAACTTCTCAAATTTGAGGATTTTGTCCTTTTTTTATCATTTCTGTGCTTCAGGACTTGGAGGGGGTGTCCCACTAATCACAGGGTTGGCAGTTTGATCCCAAACTCCTCCTGTTTACATGTGTGGGCAAAACGAACCACAAATTTCTCCCGATGGTTAGGCCAGCACCTTTTTTTTCTGCTGTCATCAGTGTGTGTGTGTGTGTGTGTGTGTGTGTGTGTGTGTGTGTGTGTGTGTGTGTGTGTGTGTGTGTGTGTGTGTGTGTGTGTGTGTGTGTGTGTGTGTGTGTGTGTGTGTGTGTGTGTGTGTGTGTGTGTGTGTGGGTGAATGGGTGAATGAAAGGGAAATTGTAATGTGTTTTGGAAAAAAGCATTATATAAATGCAATTATCTACCATTTATAGCCTGGAGATGTTTGGGTTTTGGACTGTTGGTTAAACAAGACAGTTAGTCTAATGAATTGATGAATTTTTTTACATTTTAGACTAAGCAATTTATCAAGTGTTTGAAAAAAATAACAATCGACCAAATAATCAATATTGAAAGTAATCTTTTCCTGCATCTCTACATTGGTCCATTGCCAATAGTTTAATGGACTGAACCAATGTTACATTTTGGTTTACACCAGAGGTGTTTTTAATATTTCCGTACTTTCATGTGAGGCATCACATTTATAAAATGAATAAAATACCTGCCAGCTCCTGGCTTGTCTTACTGTTTCAAAGGACTGTTTTGTTTACAAATGAATTATTAGTCAGGGTTTTGTCCTCTTGCCTGGTAAAATAATCACCTAACCCAAATCCTTTCCTCACAAGGTGTTGATTAGGAATTTAGCTTGAACAGGGCTATTGACACTGTTCACTGATATTTACAAAAATGCCATTGATAACCATGTTAAGCCAATGACAGCTAAGCTGCTACAGTCACTTTGCTGTGATTTGCCTTTTATACCACTGGCTACTGGGATTTGAGCTGTCAAACTGCAGAGCTTAGCTCAAAACAAAGAGATGTGAGAGACGAAAACATTTCAGAACATCTCTCTGGTGTACAGCATGGACACAAGGGCAGCATTGTCTCATGAATATGCCGTTTCACATGAACAGACAGATGTTGCCTGAGCAGCTGGAAAAGTTTAACAAAAGGGTTAAGGTTTGGGAAATGAAACTGCAAGCAAGACATGCAGTTTCATGATCAAAGTTTATGCTGATAGGTTGTATGAGACTACTTTTTGTTCAATTAAACTTCTGCACCTTCTAATTTAGTGTTTGTGGGCTGTTTTTCACGAACTTTATGACTAGTCGTATTAATCTTACCGTGTCTCCATCCAATTTTATTAAACAATTTTATGTAATCTCCTTTGGCCAAGCATGTTGAATGTAAATAGTCCTTTGTGTTTTTTTCTTTGTTTGGCTTCCCCGATGCTGGCATTCCAGTGTTGAATCATTTCACATTATTAAATCAAATCTGCTGCTGGCAATACAAAATGGAGAATTTCCAGAGCAGAGCGGAAGGAAGTCTAGTTAATGGATGACATTCTTTTTTATCTTTCAAATAATGAATCTTTCTATTAATGTAGTGCTGACTTTGATGTCGATTCACAGGCTTATACGCCAGTAGTTATGAAGCTGTCTACTTCTCACTGTGTTTTGTATTTCTTTTTTCACTGTAGGACATACTTTTTTCATGGCCTTTGATGCCAGACCTCTTTATTATCCATCAGCATTACAGTAAACCCAATAACAGAATATATTTATGTGCTGGATTACCATTTCCACATCCATCTATGTCTCGATCTATCTTTCTATCTATCTATCTACAGTAGCTATCTAAAAACAAAAAAGGTGAAAAGGGTGGTCAAACGTCAGCCAAACTACTTTTGTCTATGCATATACTAGTATTGTATGTATTATTGTGCCACATACATTAATTATTAAAGCAGGACGAATGTTGCTTTATCATATTCAAAGATCTGAAGATGCAAATTATTCTATCAAAGCAGGGAAAACATTCAAATTACCACTGACGGCTTTTAAAGCATCTTTGACCAATTTACAGCAAGCCAGCACACATTTATACCCCAAGTGAGGCCAGATAATTCTGCTTGTTCCCAATGCAGCTGTCCTTGTTTAAAAAGATTTATTGAAATGAGCATTCACTATCTCTAAACCAGACCGGAAAAGGCCGATAGCTGTACAACAATCAAGAAAATGACACTTAGTCAAAGACAAATCGGGAAACAATATGTGCCGAAAACAGGTCGATTACTAACAGCGCACTATTTGCAGACTTTTTGTGATTTGTTCTAAGAAAATGAGATTGTAGGATGTAATAACAGACACACTACCTTGTTCAGATGGAGATTGCTTTGCACTGTGTTGTTCTGCTGCCATCAGGGACTGGAATGAACACTAGGGGGCAATCTTAAGCCTTTCTTGCTTGTCCATAGCGTATTTGGGCAATTATATCTCCTCTCTCCCATCCTTTAACACTTGAGATTGTGTGTTTGCTTCGCAGTGGCATACGCATGTGACAGACTGTGAAGTCACACGTTTGTTCGGATTTGTTTGGGTGTGGGCTTGCGTGTGGTGAGCAGCCCACATTCATCTTAATCCTAAAATAACATTCATTGGACTATGTGCCATTCTGATTGAGGCCAGTTGTGTGGACTTCTTGGATTAAAAATGATTTACTTCCCCAACTCTTTCCCCCTCTCTCTCTCTCTCTCTCTCTCTCTCTCTCTCTCTCTCTCTCTCTCTCTCTCTCTCTCTCTCCCCTTCACACACTGTCAAATCTGCTGTTGCGGGCTGTCTGTTAAGATACACTAGCCTTTCTCTATTCTCTCGAGCTTTTATCCTCTGCGTTGAGGCTTTCTCATCGTATGGCGACTACGTTCACTTTCTATCTCTTCCTCCTTCGTCTCTCTGCCCCAACTCATCATCTCCCTTTCTTCCGTTCCCTCGCTAGTGAGAGTCTCTCTCATTGCAGGGCGGCTCCTTTGCAGTGTCTGCCTCAATTTGCATCAATACTCAGTTTGCGGTGTCAGCTCAGGCCTCCCGATCAAATCCTAGCAGCTGATGACTGCTTTCATCCCACATTTAGCTGCCTTGCGTCCGTGTATCTGCCTCCCGGTTTCCCACAATTCCTTGCTGGTGCGAGAGTGTTAGCCGCCTGTGTCTGCTGGTCTGTCTGCTGCGTCGGTCTGTCTGTTGTTTGTTGCTAGGGATCGGGGAACAGATGGTGCGCTACGTTTCCCCCTGCAGAGTATGAGTGCTACAAAGTGCAGCATCATGCAAGATGGGTTTTACTGCAAAAAACGACTACCACAGTAGATCCTCTCAAACAAGATAAATACCACTCGAACATGTTGTATGCACATTACCATCTCATCTCTGTACCTGCCACCATACAGTAGCATTCGCTCTTGTTCTTTTGAAAGTTGTATCCTCATAGTACTTCTTTATTTGCTACATTTTTAACACTCATAATGCCTCGCTAAAAGTTTTTGCAGCAAACTAAAGCTGGTGAGAATGTAAGGCTTGTCCTTGACTGTTTTCAACGGATAACTGGTTAATTATTAAGAGCTTCGTTAGGGGACCTCTTTGTGCTATAGTACTCTGAGATCCACAGTCGTTTGACAGTTGTTGAGTTCTGTGGAGATTATGGGCTTCAGAAAAACTCCCTGGGCACTGCTGCTGTAGCTACAAATATATTTGTAGGGAACTAGCATCGGTTCAAGCATGTACGCAGGACGCCACCCCCGGGAGAGTGAGTGGGCTTAGTACAGATGATAATTCTCAAGAGGCCCCTCTTGCTAAAATATTAACAAGGTGGATGAATTAATTTCACTGAAAAGACAGAATTGTATTTCCTGCCAATGAGTGTTGCCACCGATACTGTCAAAGCACATGAATGGTCGTGGTGGGTCGGGTGATGTAAGCGTTTCTGCAGCCCCCATCATGCAGCGCTGCATTGTGCCACTCTCCGCAGAAGTGCATTTTTAACTGCTAATGAATCAGTTGTGTTTCGGGGGCCAATGCCAGGCACTCAGAAGCCAAGATTAAAACTCTGCTTTTGCTAATCATAACAAAAGCCATGGGATTAGTCATTGGAGATAGAGTCAAGGTCCTTGCCCACGCAGCTAATTGAGCTCTTATCTTGGCCCAGCCGGTAATGCCATTAATCATAAATGGCATGTCATGTTCGTGAAAAAGTGGAAGCGCCATAAGCTCCCGATGAGCTCTGAAAGTGCATAGTGCTTTGTTTTTAAAAGCCCATGCAGAGCCTTGTGGATATTGGGTAAAGATCAGCCTATGAGGGTGTTCTGTTGCTTGGACTCGTACAAAAAAGTCATACGAACACACTGTGATGTGTTGCTCTTCTTTAAGACCAAATGTGTCTCATCGCGGCACAAACCTCTAGTCTTGCTTTCTGCTGGCTGGTGAGACTAATGATAATCTGTGGGAGCATGGTTTGCTGCTCAGAGCAGACACAAAGCCTCTGTTTTCTTGTTTATTCTACTTTACCGCAGGCAGTTTACAATAGATATAGTCAACAAAAGTGGAAGAGCAAACATAATCTATTGTTAACCACATCAGTTGCTGCACATCTATTTCTATATGCCCTGTAGAAATGCACTGGTGTACCTGTGAAGCTACATGTACTGTAGCTAACTCTCACTGTTTTCTGCCTAGAAGCTATTTTCCTCTTTGGAAGACGTGTGTGTGTGTGTGTGTACAACCACGCATTATTGTCTTATGACCTTTGATTGAGCAGATTTTTCCCAGGAGAGAGCAAACTTATTGTCTTTTGTGCTCCTGTGTGGAACCATGCATAACCTGAATTTCCAGCACATGATGGGGTCTATGAGAAAGCTCTAAAACGAGAGTGCTCACATCAGTGTGGACTAGTAAATTAGCATGACAGTGGCTGCGTCGGGAGTAAGGGGGAGGCGGTGTTGGAGACGGGGTTACGAGCTCAGCAAAATGATTGAAATCCCTTCTGTCAGGTGATGGCTGCTCAGGTGATGTGGCAGAAAGCTAGCACCTCTTTAAGCAGAATGCAAACGCAGAGAGAAGACTTTAGAGGTTTTCATATGAGAGGGGATCAGGAGGGATTCCGTCTGGCGCTGTCTGTTTCGTTCTTATTTCTTGTCAGGGCAGCGTGTCACATGCGGCCAGTAAACATACACATAATGTGAAGAGGCACATGTACAAAACACCGGCTACTACAAATGCGTCACATTGACAGAAGAGTACACATTCTGCCATATAGGTTACACAAACAATCAATCAAAGGACGTTAAGTGGACTAATTTGAAAGACTGATGGCTTCCTACAACTGGTCCCTTGGACGTGTCCAAGTAAGTAATATGTGAGAGCAGGCGTTTCCAAAGTCTGAGACCGTGGACCTCTCCTCGGACAAAGCTTGGAAAAGGATACCCTTCTCAGAACAAGATAGACCAGTATTGCTGTCTTACATCATTTCCGACGACACCAAATACATAAAAAAGGTCTGCCCTAAGGCACTGACTAGGGGAAGGTGGGAAAAACAGTAAAATCCCCTTAAACTACGGTTTCTCTGTACTATCTCTTTATCCAAATCACACACACTTAGCGTTTGGCTATTCGATGTGATCTTCTTTTAATGTAATGTTACATTTTTTCGCTTGCATATTCGCTGAGCTGACTGTTTGGAGCCCCCCTGGGGAGGCCCGCCTCCCACTTTTGAAAACCTCTGTGTTAGAGGTATTAGCATAGACCAGCTTATGTGGACAATTGAATAACAAAAGTCTTTAAAAAAAAAAGATCATGGAACAATGAAAGTATTTTTTTTACATGTCATATTTATTTTAAGATCAACATTTCAGCCTGTTAGTGTTGTACAAGTGCATTTACTCAAGTACTGTACCTTAAAACTGAAGCACTGTATTTCCAGTTTAATATGGTACACCTCTGGACTACATTACCTAAAACAGGCTAAAACAGCTACAACATTAAAATCCTGCTTGCCCGGCACAGAATAAGTAATAACAATCCAATACATTTTTAGAAATGTATAACCAGAAATGTTGCAATTGTTTTAATTCAAGACACAAGAATCCAAAAGATGTTTTAAAACTTTATAAGTGTTGCAATCAGGGTTTGATGGATGATTTTCATGAAAAGTAAAGTGTTACAAATAAAATGTGTAATGTGTACAAATCAGATCACAAGCATTGAATTAATAATGTAAATAAATGTTTTTCTATTCCTGATATCACTTATCTGCAAAAGAAGGCTAAGATTTGTTGGAATCTTGTAAGGGTAGAATTCCCTTCGTTAATTGTTGATGTGCTATGTCATTTAGAGACATAATTTATTTAGTTGTATGTATTTTCAATCATTTTGCCCACATTTGCTTCATAAATCAACACTTACATGCTTGTCCTGTGCTGTACGTGTAAGTGTTTTAACCTGACCACATGCTAAAAAGTATATGGTAACACACAAGTATAAGGTATCTTGTTGCATTGTGCAGGTCATTAAGTCTTAATCAATACAGCAAGTCATGGATGGACCAAAAGTGGCATTAAAAGCACTGTAATGCCTTTGTATTATTCAGACATTCAGGCCCATTAGCACAAGCACTAGAAATGGCATTCATTTTACAAGCCACCAAGAGCTTACAAGTTGGAGCTCCAGGGAGAAAGGAACAGCTGAAGGATGCAGTTTAAAAATACCAGATTGTTTTTCTCCAGGGCTGGAATGACTCATTACCCAGGCAGCAAACCAGGCAGTCTTGTCAGTTGGGTCGTCCCACAGTACAGTGACGCGCAAATTGCGCCAGCGCATCACTTACAGTGTTAAAGTCACTTTGGGAGTGTGACAACAACAGCGATACACACATGCACTTCACATAAACAATGTGTTGGAATCCAGGGAAGTGAGGCAGAATGCGAGAGATTTTTTTGTTTACTGGAAGGTAGCGTAAAGTCTCAGGTGGTTGCCATATGCTGACATGTTTATCCCTTCTTCTCATCTTGTGGCTAACTTGTTCAGAGGCGAGGGGTGTCGGGAGATAGCCTGACCAACCCTCTCAGACACTACCACGCCACTGTGACGACTTGCCACTATTGAATCTTTATTCTTATCAGATGGCTGCTCTGCCGTGAGGTGTTTGGCACTTACACGTCACCAGCTCTCCTCCTATCTCTCTGGATGCAGCCCAGGGAGGTGCGAGGGAAATGTTGAAGGGAATAGGGGGCATATTGGGGGCAGAATGGCATGGCACTCTGTCTTGGATCATCCCTCACCTGGGAGATAAAGGGCACGAATGATGACTTCCCAGCATGAACTGAGCCTTGGGCCAGCATTCAACCTCTACGGTGACAAAGGTGACTGATCCGTGGAGGCATCAGATGTAAAGTACTGCCCTTATCAGGCCAACAGGGAGGAAGAGGAGGAGATGGCAGACAGGCTTGTGCGAAGTAACTGATTCTGGGCTTGGCTGAGTGGGAATGTTCCTAATGTCATTCAGTCTTCCTCCTCTTCTTTTCCGCTTTCTATCCTTTCCTCCCTCTATCCTTCTCATCTGAGCTCCTCTGCAGAAAAATCCATTTTCCTGCAGTAGGCCGCTTTGTCTGCGCATGGTGCAGCGGTACTGAGGCGGGTGGTAAATAATGCACAAGTCGTTCTCCTTTCATTCTTTCAAAGGAGGGAGCGCTCACTAAGACCCTCTCTGAAGTGGGCTTATTAAACCAACCAGACGCAGCCATTGCTATTCCTTTTTTGGGGGCAAGGTGAGGTAGAAGTGAGAGTGTCCCTAAGGAAAATATCTGCTGCAAGGGCCCATAATCTCATTCCCTCAACTCTTCCCCCATTGAAACTAAAAGAGGAATCCAAATGGGAGATAGATGGAAGTGTGCCTTTGCTGTGGTGCACTGCAGAGATCCTGCAGTCAGTTTGTGCCTGATCCCTTGTTGAAAGATAAGATTGCCGACTTGCTGGTGGATTCTCAGAGGGTGCTCAGTTTTGTAAGTTTTAGTTATGAAAAACAGGAGCAGATGGCCACCATCTTCTGGACAGGACTCAAAGCAATGGTTGATAAAATTCAATTTTTTGAAATGCCTGCCCACCTTTTTTTGACAAGCAGCGCTGTAACCTTGATATGAAAGTGATGTTTTACTCTGGCATGTCCCTTTTTTGGTTTCCCTCCCTTTTCTGACTATCATCACGGGTTTGCGTTTGACCTTTTTCAATTTATTTATTTCCTGCCTTTATTTGATAAAACAGCCGCAGAAGGACAGGAAAGGGGGAGCGAGAGAGGGGACAACATGCAATAAAGGGTCGAGAGTCGGATTTGAACCCGGGGTGCTGCTGTAGGGACTCTTAAAAACATGGTTTTTCAGTCTTTCATTTTTCAGATGGGATGCTGCAATGGTTGTCATTTCTCTTTAAAGCATAGAAAAGAGATTTTCTAATGTATTTGAATGTCTCTATTCTCTGCTGTGCTTTAATATACAGTAAATACTGTATATACAAGTCAACAGAGGCTGGCCAAATACAGTTTCAAAGCTGCAGTTTTCCCATGCTTTGGGTTTAAGTGGAAGGTCTAGGATAGAGAATGAATCAGATGTATGCGGAGGCAGGGGAAGATATGAGATCCTATACCTCACTGATGTCAAAGATCCACCTACATACTCTCACAGAGTGTATTGTAGCCTCCACAAATATTTGCCAGATTTTCAAGAGTTTCCATTGCACAACAAATCCCAACATATCCCTTTGACAGCACTATTTTGGAACCTGTAGAAAAATCCAATGTGATGGGAGCAAAACACTGGCGGTTATACTGCTCTTGTTACAGGGCAGAACAGCAGAAGTAGGCCTCATGTTATTGGCCCTAATACATTCGCTTGCAAGAACTGACTCAAAAGATGAAAGGAAGGGAGAGGTTTGTCTTTTTCAGGTCAACATGCCTCCAGGGCTGCCTACACATCCAAAATAGATGGATCTACAAGAAAGCTGGCCAGAATTAGTTCACGCTTGCACAATGATCCACCTAATTTATTTATTTGATTCTTTTTCATTTTCTGCTTGTCTAAGGACGTCTTTCTTTCTCTGGCGATTTCTTACAGATGCTCATAGGCACATTGTGTCTCTGTATTCCTTCCACAGCGTGTCCGATGAGTCATGCACGGGTACCAAAAAGGAATTAAACAGTCATTGTTTGAGATAATGGATAACTAATGGCTACAATATGAGATGGAGATTGAGAGCATGTGTCGTGTGAGATGGAGCAATTGAATATGCCGTAAATATGAGTTGAGAGATTAAACATGCTGACATTCTGATGTGAGGAAATAGACCATGTAAATACCACACGCACAACAACAAGCCGGTCCGTCGACACAAACTGTAAAGTAGGCGCCACCTGCCCACCTCATCCAAGTCATGTGTCTCAGTCATTCTATCATTTCATTCTGCCTCCATTAGTGTGAAAAATAACTGCTACACTGTATTCAGCCATCGTGTTTTACTACGGGTGTGTTTTTAATGAATAGGTATTTATTCGTTTCTCGTTTTCTTTTACAGCTATCCAATAAGAACTTGACACAGAATGGCATCTTCGAGGATGCTCCACCTTCATCATAGACATTTCAAAATAAGAGTTAACAACAAAATGTTATATAATCATTGAAACTACCACACACTCTCAGAGTGGTAATAAAAAGAGGGAGAGGAGGATTAAAGACCTAAGTAAATATTGAAAATCTATTAAGTCCCTAACCCTAACCCTACAAAATAGAAAACTTTATTAAATGACTAGAAAAATGATCTAATGCTGAAATCATTATTCATCTTTAAATACGCCCTTATGAAAACCATGTGCCAGAACATTGGATGAATAAAGTGCATTAAACCTGCTCCTAACAGAAGCGGTAAACACTTTTTTTTGGCATATTAACAACTTTTAAATTGATATGGCCGAAACACACAAAAGCATTAGTATTCTTTTGGAGTTGTGTCTCTGGCTCTCTGATGAATGTAAGTCCAATTTTCACTCTCCTTTTAGCCCTTTCATGCTCTCCACCAACTCCTGAAGGAGAAATCAGTTTTTGGCTGATGAATGCTCGGTTTTGTTCTCCAGCAAGTCGCTTACTTTGTCCACCTACAGTTTGGTGTAGGGATAGTAGCGCACAGTGGATTTTAGAGGTTTCTCGGTAAACACAGCTGGAGGGAAGTGCTACGTCAGGTGATTCTAATGTCACATTCACAATGAGCGACCCCTTGCACAAAGCCACACAGTGATTGGATCCATTGTTAATATAAACAAAAAGATTTTAGCAGCTTTAAATACCTATTGACATAGTGAGGCTCACCTCTTGCACTTTCTCCATCTTATGGCAGGGGTGTCCTCTCGTCTTTTTTTTTTTTTAAACTAATTAAAAAATGTCAGGAGTACCATGCATGTTGAATTGCATGTGTGCATGTTGGAGTAGCAGATGCAATTGCGTTCTGAAATCCTTGGAAGCATATGGATCTGTGTACACGCGTGTGACATATGGCCATAGGACGCATTCAGTGTAGATGAGTTCAATGATGTTTGCGGTTCTTTGAAGCCACACTTGCTGGCTAAAGCATACCTTTCTGGCTCGTCTCAGTCAGTCTGAGGGGATTGCAAATGACACATTTGCGGCCAGTCTGCATAGTCAGCTGGCCAATCCAGTAGAGTGCAATATTGCGAAACTGGAGAAGACTGAGAAAGGTTATATGACACATTATGGCAGTAAAAAGGGTGTCAATAACGGTTTGTCTCGTGAAGAATTCTCAGACACATTTTCACCTCCTCTCGCCTCAGGCAGTGGATCTACCTGTATCATTCATTGTCGGTTCACATTAATGTGAAATCTGCCCACTCAAAATGCCACTCTGTGCTGTACAATACGTTCACCTATGCATAACCTTGGAATGACTAATGCGTGTGCTTGCAATTGTTTCTATGCTGGGCACAGGGGCTTTGCTGGGTTAAGTAGAGCGTCTATGTCAAGAACAAAGCAGCAAAGGTGCTGGCGATTTAGAAACTTTCCTACACAGCAATTTTTTAAACCAACTAAATGGATTTCTCGCAGAATGACTTTGGTTTAGTCTAGACTGGTCAAAGATTAAGTGCTTGTTTGATGTATTTTTTCCCCAATTGTAACTCACACAAACACTTTATCGGGAGCTAGTTTCTTTTCAACAAGCACAAGTGCCAGTCTAAGAGGGCCGCTGCCAAACACTGGAATTTTGTAGTAATGAAGCTGTCAGAAAGATGTGGAGTGGATAATGTCTGCACCTGCTCCACTTCCAGGCCTGGAAAAACAGAATGGAGAGCCCAACTATGCCTACAGCAAAGACGGGCTACAACGACATCAAACTGCGTAACCACCCATTATAGCATGTTCTCGGCTCAGACCTCCTCAATGTGTTTTCTCATCTTCACTTGCCCAAATATACAAGGCTGCCTGTGGGTGCTGTCCCCCTCTCCAGCTGACTCTTCACATGAGGAGGTGTTAGCACTATCTGAAGCTATCATCCAATATTTACTGGGGCCGTTATCCCTTTTAGATAATAATACAGCAGTGATTCATTAGGCCTCATTTGCTTTTGTGCCAGTGCAATGCATTAGCTGTGAGGAGGCTCGCAATCCTCACCAATTCAAATTGTTGCCTCGAGACCCCCGGAACTGCATCAGAGACCAGTATTGGGAGTGGTGAATCCTGTTTTTTTGTTTTTTTTCTTAGAACACCTGAAATATAAGGACCTCATTCAAAATATGATAAACCCCTTGTTCTCTGAGCCATAACTACCTGGTACACATACCAGCACTTATTAAATCCAGAGATATCACTGTCCGTAAACAATAAATCAGTTTATAATTGCATTTATTACACTGATTGGAGTGCAAACAAAGAATTCTAGTTACTAAGGCAGAATTGCCAAAGTGTAAACAAATATACGCCCAAACCACTTACTGATTCTAAGGAAACATAATATTTTCTGTGAGCAACACTCAAAGCATTTTGAGAACTGTAGTGACAAAATGACTATTAGAAAAACAGATCCATCTAAATTAGCTTTTAAGTAAGTGCTTAAGTCGAATGGCTTGTTTCTTTTTGGTAAATCTAAATTTTGCGAGTAAGCTTCCTTGTTTTCTTTTTGACATGCATCCATCTCCTCCTGACTACAAAAACAGAGAAATGAATGATGCCGATTCGACACGCTGACTAAGACAGATGTGTTTTTTCTTCTGATCTTCGAGATAAAGTGATTAAAGTGTTTGATATTGCGTCACCAACGCTTTAATAGCAATGGCAAGAAAAGAGCATGTATGCCAGTATCTTTATTAAAGAGAATAAGTGATGATTCACCCTCATGCATGAATCATACATCAATAGTAGTCTAATTTTACACATGATCCATGATGATGAAGACATAGAAAAATAGAAACACATAGAACTGAGCAAACACAGCTTAGAGTTCAGATGAAACGCTTGGTCGGGGTACCTGATATTATATGAGTCCCAACGAATATAATGCCGTTTCTTCATCTTTGTGCATTCCTTTGCAGGATAGATTTTCCCACAAATCCTCTTAAGTACTTGAGGAGGATGACACGTTCTGTTTTAAACAAAAAAAGAATGCCTCCTAAAATGTTGTTAACACCTGTGCTAAAGTCTGCCTGAGAGCTAAACAACACCGAGACACATGGGGCATGTACTGTCGCAGCTACCCTCATTTATTTTCTCTCCAGCCATGTGTAGATAAGATAAAGCTTTATACACTCAGTTAAGCAAAAATGCTTGGCTGCACTACTGGCAGCCCGCACGGTACAAAACCCCAAAGTAGGGCATTCCAAATTTCCGTTCCTCTGTGGCCTGAAGAGTGCATCTGGACACCCCCACACACTCATGCTCGGCGGATGCCTGCATTATTTTCATCTTACGATACTTGAATTATGCATTTAACATGGTTTCACATGTGGAAATTGTCCATGTCTGTGACATGTGGAGGCGGGCGCAAAGCTGGATTTGAGCCATTCTGCAAAACCTCACGGGGAGACTTCACTCCCAACGCCTTCCGTGTAGTGAGCTGTAGCAGCACTGAGGGCGACTTGGTTTGCTGCCAACTATGCAATAGAGTTGTGAGGAATGTGCCATTTTTGCCCCCTAATCCAGTGGCGCTTTGCCACCACACGACAATGAATCTTCTGTAGTGGCATTTAAGCATACCTAACTCTAATTCAGCTATCTTTAAATGCAACTAAGAAAAAAAAGCATTGCCATTTTAGCAACTAAGTTGATTGATTGTTGTCGGAACGCTGCCCATATATACAGTCACTAGTGTTTGGAGAATCCATCCTTTACTTAAATAGACACCTCACCAGTTGTACATGTCATATACTATTTAATCATCACGAGGAGTCCTGCACAGCCAGTGAAAAACGGTTGAACAATGCTTCTTTGTGTTTCTGGAATAATTTTCATGTGACAACACTTAAGTTTTGCATCCTTGTCTTGGAGACTACAAATTAGTAATGGAGAGCCTGCAATGCAAACTGTCATGGGGTTTGAAAGACATGGGCACTTACCATCCTTCAGTACAGCCTTCCTGCCTGGAGGTGATCGTTGCAGTAGTAGTTGTGGGATCAATCGTTTTTTAATCTTTTGCAGTTCCCCAGTGCAGAGTTGGTGGAAGTGCAATACTAAATCTCACTAGTGTAATCTTAAGCAATACCGCAATAAAAAATACTCCATTACGAGTAAGAATCAAGTCTTACTCAAAAAGCATTAAAAACACTTAAATTATAAAAAATTAGAAGGACCACTTATGCAGGCAGAATGTCCGTGTTAAATGATTATTACTGAATAATTAATGTGCAGGCAGCATTTTAACGTTGCAGCTGGTTAAGGTGGAGCTAATGTGAAGGTTTAGCTTCACTTTTACCTTTACTATTAGGTAGTTTAATTTTGAACAATATATAATTTTCTATATGATGGGGATACAGTTTATATTGTTAACTATAACTATAGCTTTTGGAGTAAAAAAAAACAATATTTGGCTTTGAAATGTTGTGAAGTACAACTATAAAGTGGCACAAAATGAAAGTACAAGTTCAGTACAAGTACTAAATTGTATCTAGGTATACTTGAGTAAATGTACTTCATCAATTTATTTACCACCCCTGTGGATGGCAACAAAACAGCTTGTAAATGTTGAGCATAACACGGTCTGGACTGATATCCTGCTGAGGGAGGATTTGAGCAGCCGGGAGGTCAGTACATCACTCAGGGGTCGATGGTAATTTGATGTCAGTTGTTGAAAGGGAGAACTCTTCACTTTCACTTTCCAATTGTTGGCCAGTTGAGCAGGGATTCGATCCGACAGCCCTCTGATTGCGAGTTCATTCTCTCACTGTCAGGATATCGCCAGCCCTCTGCCTTTTTCCCGTGTGCACCTACATAGACCCTCTTTTTCCAAACACACGCTGTTGCCTGGCTCTGTTTTTCCTTCTGCCCGCCGACCTCCGGTCCCCTCAGTTATTCATGAGCCATCTGCTTGGGCAAGTGCTGTGTCAGATGTGTGTCAAACAGGACCTCATCTGTCCCCGCTATTCGTCTTCTAATGGTGTCCTCGTCTGCATGCTGAAGCCGCCACTGATGCCCCTGCAACACTCCATGGTTAGCCAAGGGACTCCAGCTCCACTCTCTAGTCCATCATGTCCTAAATAACCTGTTTGATCCGATGTGTGCATCTTTATTTAAGATCATAGCATCTGGTTCATCAATGTTGTAAGGCCAAGCACAAATCTGCCCTTGTGTGTGTGGGGGGGGGGAGTGAAGATGACTCATGTATATCCATTGGAATACAGAAGTATAGGCAACTGTTTCAATAATACACATGTCATGAAACATTACATAAAAATGGTCGTGCACTCTTCATTACAACCACACTCACGTAGTAGCGAGGACGCAAACAGGATGTGAAATTTGAAAGCATCAAGGTTGAAAATGTGCTGGAATGTACAAGTGAAGAAAAATTACTTGACCTTGAAGTAAGAATAATTGTGTAGAAAACTGAGTAAAATGTGTTCTTTTGAACACTGTGACAGGGTAAATGTGGCAGCCATAAAAAGGTCAATGCCGCCTTCTGATCACAACCTTTTTCCATGTGAATATGCCCTACCAACCAATCTCTCTGCAATTCACTCTTGAAAGTGAAGACCATTTCTTCTCTTTAATGCAACTTTTGCACATGCTTATGAGGAAGCAGGTTCAAAGCAAACTTAAATGGAAAACTCTACTGGTCTGCCATGACAGTGTAACTGCAGGCTACTCTGTAATTCCTTCTTTTTTCTTTCAAAAGTAGTACTTTATCAAAAAGAAACTCTACTTGAGTGAAAGTAGAAGCACTTATTTTTACAAGAGTACAAATAATTAGTCGCTTTACACCCAGGATGGCATCACTTGAATCCAATCAGAGACAACAGTGAAGGCTTGATAAATCACTCAGGAGTTGAAAACAAGAATGTATGTCCACTTTCCCCATTGTTCACTGTTTCTACAATGAATGTATGTTCACTTTCCCCATTGTTCACTGCTTCTACAATGGATTAAGTCTCAGGAGAAATGTATGACTGATCCCACTGAAGAAAAAGTCAGGATTATTTGTCATAAACCAATCATAATTATCAAGGGTGGGACTGAACTTTGATAACATTGCTGATGTTTTTGGTGAGTGGGATTACTTAACATGTTTACTTAACTAACTACCTGTTTTATGCACAATTTAAAAAAAAAAAAAAGTATTTAACATGGCTAGGTAACCAGGTTGACCACATTTAATATTTGTTTTTTGAATGAATAGTAGCAGAAGGAAGCAGAACAGTCAGCCATTGACGACAGGCTTCAGGGAGAAAACCGAAATCAACAAATCCAACACAGCCAAAAACCGTATGGCAATAATGTATTAAAAAAAATTATAGAGTCCCAGTCACCTGCCTGTCTAACTATGGTATAAATGGCAAACTTGGAAAATTAGAGCTCTGATGCCTGAAAATAATAAGTTTAAGAGTTAAGGTGCAGTTTTTAAGAACATAAAAAAGTACTTGTTTCTAAGGAGAACATTTTTAAAAGAATAGCACGAATGTAATCTTCACAAGTGTGTTTTAGAGTTTGAGAGTCTGCTGCACAGAGTTATTGCCCTTTTATTACTCTCAGTTCACAAAGTCATCTGTAGCTGCATCGCTTGTGCTAAAATTTGGCTTCATACAACTGTCATACCCAATACTGTTTGTCTAAGTTATTCCCTCCAACATGATATAAAAACAAATTATTTATGCATGGATGGATTCACACAAGATACATGACCTTAGAGAGAGGATCATGACTATAATAAATGCAGGCCCGCCTCTGAGCAACACAATAATGTATGATTTCGGAAAGAGGCCAGGAGGTCCCTCTGGAGAACTACTGTGATTCATCTCTGACAGAGACATCACTTCCACTCCAGGCCAAGGGGATAAGACTGTCATGTTAGCCGTCCCTGCCCAATCCCCAGCCCTTCAAAGTAAAGCCACCGTGATGAATCGGGGGCCCTCTTGAATGTGCTGTCCCGGCATGCCCTCTGCGTTGGTTTCAGAGCATGAGGAAGTGTTCAAATGAGCATTTTCAAAATAAGAGCGCTGAAAGTTTCTTGCTCCAAACATGGCAGGGACACATGCAAATGAGTGAGGAGTCTGGCTAAGCGATACACTCGTACAATAAGTAAACAAAGCTGTCTGTGCCCACTCATCCTGTGGACATCTTTCATGCCCAATTATTTCTCTCAGTATTTAATATTTCTTTTTGACCTCGGTACAAAACTCTCCTCAATCCACAATATTACAATTCTTTGAGGTGAGTTGTGAAGGAAAGACAAAACAGGTTTCATTGCAGGTCTTTCAAATTGTCATGCCTGAAGCTCGCTGAATGAAATCTTCACCTTCACGAGCCAAGCATGGAGGGACACTGAGAGGCCAATATCCAATTTTTTGGTAGAAGACCAATATCAGCCCGATTTAATGTCCTAACCAGAGTGTCTTCAGCGGCATCACATGATTTTGGCGAATTAGTTTTGACAGACGATTCAATTAGTCAAGCAGGGAAGCTGTTTCACTCCAGAATACTGGTCGCCCGCAATTCTTTAACCTGCCATATATTGTCAGGCTCCTATTGTAAATAGGAGTGCTTGTCTTGGAGGAGAGGGGAGGGGGTGATGTGATGTACTTTACCTAAAGCTAAAGGGGCTATAGTGTCAGTCGGGAGGAAACAAAGAGGCTTGTCTTCTCTTAAACAGAGTGATGATTGCTTCGGTACAATAATATAGCTCTCAGAGAAGAGAGGCCTCTGGCAGGGTCTGAAACAGGAAGGCAATGCTTGGAGCCATGTTTTGACACAGCAGATAGGGGAAGATTAAGAGTTGAAACCAAAGCTGGCAGCAGACGATAAGGAATGGATTTTATTTTTTTTCACCAACAACCTTGTTGCTGTATTTTTGAGATATTTAAGTTTGTGTCAACAACAACGGCTGTGAGGACAAACAGCTAAACATAAGTTCCTTTTTGTGTAATCTTCGCAACGATTTAGATTCTGAGCAAACGCATCATTGTAGCGATACAAATAAAAGGGGGAAGCCCAACATTGTTGACCGATCAATGGTGTGAACAGAGCTCTTACATTAGCTGTACATATACATAAATCTCTAGAGTGGAAGGTGAGAGGTGTATCTATGAAGTCATGCAGAGGTTATCCGGACATGTCATGTGAAATGCAAAGTGAAAGTTTGACAAAGATGTCAGGAAGCCATGACTCCCAGATATGTGTTTGCAACATCTGGTAATGCAATCAGCGTGATGCAGATGAGAAGATGGTGTTAGTGAGCAAAAAATAATTGGGATGGAGTTGATGACATTGTGGGGCTTACGCTGTCGTTCAACAGATGCTAACAAAGACAAGACATATTATGCCGAGAGCTGAGGAAACCAGGCTTTGACATGCAAAGCGTAGGTGGAAATAGCCTGTTAATGAATAGACAGCAGAAGGGGGGAAAAATGAAGGCGGCAGAGGAGATACACAAAGTGTGCTGTGCAATAAAATATGGCTATTGTTAGGCAGTGCTGAGGGAAAAGTGCTGCGATGCAGAAAGAGTGGAAAGTCTTGACAGCTTTCCGGTGGCAGTCTGACGGCTGAGCAGCGAGATTGGAAGGAAAGTGCAGCAGAGGGCTGCTGTCAGGCCACACCAGAGTTCCGTTTAACAAGGTCCAGAGATGAGCTGCACCACAACACATTGCAGGGGAATGAGAAGAGGGAGAGTGGGGATGGAGGGAGGGCTGAGTAAGGCTCATGCATTTTCCAGGGCCTGGCTACCTGTCAAGCCTGCAGGCCTGGGATTCCTCACATGTGCATGGGAGCAGAGATTGGAAATCCTCAGTAAGGACAGGAGCTGAAGAGGATTCAGAGAGTATCTGCCATTATATGCTGATACTAGACATGCCTGTGACACTTTGACACCATCATTTCTACATGAAGGAATGTGTAAGCCCCAATAGATGCACTTCATTTTCACCTCAGCTGTACCTACAACAGTGTAATGTCGAAAGTGATTACTCACATGTGGTAATCCAGTCCATTTCACTTATCGTGGAACTGAGTAGCATGCTGATCCATGGCAGAGGACAAGCAGAAATAATTAATGCGAGCAAATGCGGCATAGGCCCTATTTTAAACATGGATGCCTCCGGGAAAAACACATACAAGAATCTTTACAAGCCTCGCTCTGAGTGCTACCACACCTTTTGTATATCTCATCTTCATGCTGCACTTAGAAAAAATGCTTCCGTCATGGCTGTGCAGTGGAAACTCTTGCGGGGCCTCTGTAGCCCTCTTTCCACTTTGGCTCCAGGCATCAATCTCCTAGCCTGGCATGAAAGCTTATCTCAGAGCGTCAGGCTAAATGTCAACCTCAGGAACGCTGAAACACCATTAGTTATGTCTGTCCTATTAGAGAAAGCTAATTCCACATAAAAGCCACCCACCCCATTTTAAATGAGTCTGCTTTCATAGGACTCTCTTCAGCTGTCCTCGCGTCAGCAGAGGAGGCAGGGATGAGATGTGTCCCCAGATCCAAATAACTCACTGTTAAAATTCATGCTGAATCACTGTTATGTAGAGGCTTCCCTATTCTATATTAATGAGCTGAACGTTACACAATGTGATTATGTGATTTAATGGTGTGTGCA
This sequence comes from Bovichtus variegatus, assembly GCA_943593645.1. Classification (NCBI taxonomy): domain Eukaryota; kingdom Metazoa; phylum Chordata; class Actinopteri; order Perciformes; family Bovichtidae; genus Bovichtus; species Bovichtus variegatus. The sequence goes on along the minus strand of CALSCE010010657.1, from coordinate 870,179 downwards.
TTGTCATTTGCTCAAATTGTACATATTGAATATTGCTCATACAGCCTTATTGTTTTCAGTCACATGAATATAAAAAACAAAAACTACCCATTTATTTTATGTGCACTTTATGATATCTACTCTCATGTGCTATTTCAGATTGATTCTCAAACGATGTTGTGTGATTAGAATGTACCCTGGGCTTTCAAGGGTTTATGCATATTATATCCTGACCCAAATGTATCTATTTCTACAGATTTCTGCAACTATATTAGAACTGTGACTTTTAATATTTACATCAATTATTCACTAACCCGCTGTTGTCTTTCTCTCTGTTTCTGTAGGGGGGCGACTCCTGTTTCTGGTGATGTGGCTGAACCTTGTGCCTCAAACTGTCAGCTGCCCTGCCAAGTGTGTGTGCTACAGTGAGCCCAGGCCCACCGTGGCCTGCCAACAACACGGACTGTTTTCCATCCCTACTGAGATCCCCGTGCGGAGCCAGCGGATATTCCTCCAGAGCAACAAGCTAACGGTGGTGAGGTCCACCAGCTTCAGCTCTTGCCACAATCTCACTGTTCTCTGGCTCTACTCCAACAACATCAGCTACATTGAGGCTGGAGCCTTCTATGGCTTGGAAAGACTGGAGGAACTGGACATTGGAGACAACAGTAACCTTCGCACTATCAGCCCTACAGCCTTTCGAGGCTTAACTAAGCTGCACACCCTCCACCTGCACAGGTGTGGCCTGTCAGAGCTCCCCGTTGGGGTATTCCGAGGAATGTTCTCCCTACAGTACCTTTACTTGCAGGACAATAACATTCTAACCCTGCACGATGACACCTTTGTGGACCTTGCCAACCTCACCTATCTCTATCTGCACAATAACAAGATCAAGATAGTAACAGACAACATGTTGCGGGGCCTAATTAATCTGGACCGGCTGCTGCTACACGAGAACCGAGTTATCTATGTCCAACCGAGGGCTTTTAGTGATCTTGGTAAGCTGAAATCCCTGTTCTTGTTCTTCAACAATCTCACTGTCTTGACCGGGGAGACCATGGACGCACTGGTGTCTCTCCAGTATTTGCGTTTAAACGGGAACCAGTGGATCTGTGACTGTCGGGCGAGGACCTTGTGGGAATGGTTTAAACGTTTCAAAGGTTCCAGCTCTGAGTTGGAGTGCAATGTTCCGGAGTTCCTGGCAGGAAAGGACCTGAAACGACTGAAAAGTGAAGACTTGGAGGGGTGCGTGGAAACGCCTCAAATCCAGACCAATCTCTTCAGCTCCAAGGGACAGTCTGGGAAATTCTCTTCCACTGAAAATCCTCTCGGCGACACCATTCCCAGGTGTTGCCTTGGAGATAATGACAAGTCCTCCATCCTGTCTGGGAAGAGCCGCCAAATCACTAACAACCCCCTAAAGGAAAAGGAGAACATGTCTAAGACTAAATATAAGGAGCCGGAACGAACAAAAAATGAGACCCAGAACAAGCAGAATGATGGACCACTGGGAACCCTGTCCAACACCCTGGACAAGTCTTTGGAAACTCTGAACCCTGACCTTATAGACAATCTGGAATCATCTACAGCGTCAAACAAAAAGAAAAAGAAGTGTTCCAAAAAGCCCAAATCAGACGCCCACTGCATCAAAGGCCGGGGTTCCACTTTGCAAGTGCTGCGCTTTCTCTTCATTCCCATGATCTGGATATCTCTAGCCATGTCTTAGGACTCCTGATCTCCCTCTGAACACAGGACTCAAGATTGTTGATGCTCATGACAATGATAACAGAAGATGCAGTGACATCTACAACAGACAGTGACTGAAAAGCGAGTCACGTTGACCCAACGTGGACGAGGACAAACAATGATGATGAAGACATTAGAGTACATAAATGGATGCCTTTACAGAACACTACAGATCTAATGTATATAATGAATTGGTGCCCAAAATCGTTTGTTCTCTATGTACTTAAATGTACTGTGTCCAAGCTACACTTTGGAGACTTCTCCCTTTTTCCCTCTCAAAAGCTTTTACTGCTTAGACAGACCACCGGAAGACGGAAAAAAAAAGAAGACAAAAACAAAAAAACAAATACAGGAAATCAGAGACAGAGTGCACACAAAGAATGTTGGGTCGGTTTAATGAACATAAACAATCTCCCCCCATTATTTATTCAAAGTGATGCATTTGTTCGGTAATGTTATGTTTTTTTATGTTTATAAAAACAAATGTTTTACCTCCCCCAATTTTAGTTCTATTTTCATTACAGAAAGGGTTTATGGGTATCATTTACCAAAAGAGTGCTGTCAATTTGTTTATGGAGATTGCAATGGAACCATAGATATGCATTTTATTTTACTTGTGTACAAGTATGAATATATTATGAATAAAAGTTCTTATTTCGTATATATTCTGATATTGTGTGGTATTTTCCAGTATGACAGTGTACATGGACTCCAGCTTCTTAAATGTGAGGATTTGCTGCTTTTGTCTTTTATAGTATTGCAAATTCAATGTTAATAGATTTTCAACTGTTGGTTGGACAAACAAATTTTGTTATTTTTAGTCAAAAGTAAATTTGACTATTTCATTGACTAAGTAATGACCAAAAGAATCAATACAATAATTGATAATAAAAAATGATAATTGTTTGCAGCCCCAGTACCTCAACAAAAATAGCAGACCATTACTAGACTTCTTGTACTTAACATGAAGATCTTTTGTTTTACTGTTTTAGTCTACATTAGAAGCGACTGTATTCTAAGATTGTGTGTGGAAAAACTTCTCAAAATTAGAACCAAAATACATTTAAGTTTAGCATAACAACAGCAGCTTATAGTAGCCTATGTCTCACTAACCATATTGAGAGCCAAACAACATTCCTCCTCCCAAACAGATGGTGGGTCTACTGTGGCATGTTCATTGTTTTCAGGATTGTTGGAACTGTGATGGCCGACTGCTTTGTCAAATCTGGCCTCATCCCAAACCTCAGGCGTCCAGATTTTGTTTGTTTTCTCCTCAGCCTCTTCAGGACGTTGGCATCGCAGTGCTCCACCCACTCTGGATAAAACCTGTGAGCTCACTTGCAGAGAAATTAAAGAGCAGAAATAAAGGGAAAACACAAATTAACTATTATTAACTATGCATTTTGAACTTTTCACCTGTACTTTCCAACTGATATAACCACCTATTTTAAGTTTGATCTTATATTGGTCAAGGAACCACATTGGAATTAAACTATCAGAGCTGTTTGATCTTTATTAGTTGCAACCTCTGTTTGTGGTACAATTTTAAATAAAGCTTTCTGAAAGATCAAACAAATCATGATTATGCCAGAATATGCAATTAGTTACAAGGTCAATATCAACATCCAACAATAAAGTATATTTACTTCTTATGTGACTGCTGCACATGCAGTATGATGATGTTGAATGAAATGCCTCAGGCAGCTTAATAAAAATTCAGCATACGATCAGACCTAGTTATGTATATTACAAACACTGCCACATTTCATATAATTTTGAGTGAATTATTAAACAGTGTATGAAAACGCTGTGGCAATATTCAAAAAGTGACTCCTCACATCTTAACCTTGACGTTGAGAGCAGAAAAGACCCCCAGGGCGTCATATTAAGTACTGTTTTGCTTTATTGACATGGAAAATAAAATATGAAGCATTTGAATACAAAATAATTTAAGTCATGTATTTATGCTGGGGCGAGTTGCCTGTGGTGGGTACATCCTGGTGTGTTCAAAGGACAGGATGATGTAGAGATGATTTATATTCTGCAGCAAATTAAGACAAGGTCTTGTCAACAGCCCTCAATTTATCTGGCACAAAGTGAAAGGATTAGAAGGCAGGGTGCACAAATCCCTGGAGCTTTCCAGTGTCGTCGATTAACCCTGGAAAGTAAGAGGACTGAAGAGGACGTGAGAAGATATTGATCTTGAGTATGAATCAACAAGGCCCCTCCAACAGAGTCTCTCTACCCTCTGCTGATACACAAGCAGCTGCAGACTGAGAGGATGCATACATGTAGTGTAAATGTATCTGACTAAGTGAAACCTCTCCTGTGTATCTGTTTCAGGCAATCATCAAAAGAGCACTCCCTATGTGAGTCCCATTCATATGTTAAACTGTTTAAATGACTGTTGTGCATAAGAGCCTACCACTCTACGATTCTACTACACCTCTCGTCTGCACTGTGTTAAAGAGTTCAACGAGTCTTCTGGTAAAGTTGTGGTGAATGAACAAATATGTTCACATGAAACCTGCCCTCATGTCACAAAGTAGAGATTTTTGTGATTCAACGCTCCAGAAATGGCTAGTAGAAGTGAACCTTGAGTTACTTTTTTTTTAAATATATATTTTCCCATCCATTATATTGACACAATTTTCAATTTATCTCAAATAGATTTTTATTATACAAATCACAACATCTATTTCCAAAATACTTTCAGAAAATACCAATTACTGCTCAGTTTCAAAAAGCATCCCTTCATATTTTACATTTAAAACAATATTACAATATTTATTTATACAAATATAAAGCAAATGTGATGCTAGGTCATTATTACCTCTTCAGAGTTTGTTTTTAGCTTCATATTTAGCAGGATAGCTCAAACGTGTTCTAAAAGGATTTTTAAAAAATGGGGTCTACGGTGGGGCTCTGTGTCCAGGAACAATCTTTACTATTTTGTCATGTATTTCTGCACCGGATTGATAAAAAACATTAATACATATGTGTCTTAACATTTCCTACTTTTGAATTGCCTCATTTCACTTCTTCTATTGTTCCAATGAGGGAAAAAAAAAAGAAGAATATTTTTGGGCATGTTTGCCTGATTGACCAATATTCTTGGCACAATTGTTACGTGTCCAACCATCTCCCCTTTTTCCTAGATTTTGGTTTCCTTACTCCAAAGAAGGCAGCACGTGCTGAACCAAATTCTGGTTTGTCCCCTTCAGAAAGTAAATGGTTAAATCACTAATGCTGTTTTTATATTTTTCTTGTGATTGTCAGTGATTCAGCTATGGTGGCTATCAGTGCTCATGCCATGTTTAGCCTTTTCAAAATCATTTCAAATCACTAGTTGCTGTTTTTCATTTAATCGAAATCACTGTTGGTGCTGTTGCAAACATAAAACTTAATCTATTGCACTGGAAGGAATCACCAATGTATTCTGTGGTAGAAGTACTTGTCCTGGATTATTACTTAAAAGGCACTTCTCCAATAAAAATATTGTGAAGTGTCTTGACTTCAAGATCACGCTTTTAAATTAGCTTAATCATCAGAAGCATTTCCATGCTGGCAGACACAAGGCCTGTGAATCTGACACTTTGAAAAAGAGACTCACGCTGAGAAGGACCTAGAGTTCCTCCTGGCATTAATAACATTAGTAGCATTTGGCAGGATACAAGAATCCGCCCCTCACGAGTACATCACATCATTATCACACATTAGAGTATACATTTTTCCATTACATTCACATATAGGCTTACACAATTAGAATTCATTATCCCTCTCAAATTCCCTTTTCCTGTATCTCTTGATTCTCTGGGCAGATTCATGGTTTTCATTCAGCTCTCTGTGGATTTTCCAGTGTGATTTCTCTCAATTGTCTTTTATTTTTTGGCAATGTTTTGTGTGGAAAAAAAAGTTAGTGTGCCATTGTTAACCTGCAAAACACGCTCTCTCTGATCAGACACTTACTGTGGTCCTTACCTCTGCTAACTCCACTGTTCCACTGCTCAAATTGTACTTGGTCAACATCGCCTAAAACTTGGATGTGATGATATCCACCTACACAGATACCCAATACAGTATAAACAGAACTGAATCTTCATTTTGGATATAGATAGCCATGATCTTTATGGTGCCACCAACCACTTTTTTCACCTCATAGTAGGGAGTTTTAACAGTATAAGACAGAAAGGAGGCAGAAAGTTCTGGCAAGAAAAACACAGGGCTGGCCGGCAAAAACGTTGAACCACTCCCAACGTCAGCCACAATACAGTGCAACGTCATCGTGTAACCGATGCTTTTCCAACGTTGTAAAATTGCCTCATAGTGCTATAAGAACTGTGCTGTGTTTTTACATGTGATACACCTTTAAACTCATGAAGGTACACACTTTTTTCCACCAGATCTCTCTCTCTCCCCTGGTGATTTAACCAACCATTTGGAGTCACTAATTCAGAGCCATGGACACTTTTCATCACTGGCTTCCTGCCCGTAAACACTGCCGATTGTGCGGGTTGGACTCCCAATCAGGCCAGAAGGAGGTATACAGTACAGTATATATATATATATATATATATATATATAAAATTATATACATCATTTTATATATAGATGTATATATATATATACACATATAATTATATATATACTTTTATATAAATATATATATATGTCCTTATTTCTGGACCTTTAAAGTTGATAAGTGTTGCCACACACATACTAACACACACTAACGCCACGGGATCATTCCAATTTTCTTCTAGCTGACCGCCCAAGGAAACTAAAAACCCATCAGCCATGTCTCTTTACAAGCCCCCAAAGTTGTCTGCGGAGTCTGTGAGATCTGACAGCAGAGCCATGCCGGGGCCACCCCCTCCATTTAATAGTGGCTAGAAACTGGATGACCTGAGCCTGCAGGCGCCTGTTGGACGTCAAGAACCTTCTCATCAGACAGTGCAACCACTGATACCCACCTCTCAGTCAGAGTGAAAGTCTTGGTCTCAGTAACAGCTTTAGCCTCCTTCTGCAATGAGGAAGGGAAATGAAGCAAATTATGGGCACTCAATCTGCAGTGAGGGTCCGGATACAACATGGATTAGCATCTTGGCAGGGAATCAAAATAACTACAGGCTATGGATGAAAGTCTGGTAAAGGAAAATAATCAGCATAGCGAAATGTTGCATTTAGCAGTAATTCTGAACGCTGCAGCTGACATCCATGTCAAGCATGCTTTCAACATTCGCCAAAAGCCATTTGTTATATTTTAATAATTTCAGGGATAGGTCTATCTAAAACAAATTAGTTAAATGTATAGTTCATCAGGTATGGGTTTGGATGTTGGATGAATATTTTTGGATAGAGGAACCCACTATTCAATCTTTTCCAACCAACTATTTTAATGCCAGGACATTTTTCACCATCATTTTAATTGTTGCATGGTATAATTTTTTACTTTTGTTTAGAAATGATGGACCTCCTGACACACTAAAGCTCTCCATCAAACTCAAAACAGCTTTAAAAAAAAATTTCTTTTTTTTTTTTTTTTTTTTTTAAACCATAGCTTTTTAAGCAGGGTTGAGGCAGGTGTTACTAACTGCCACTTTCGAGGCAGGCAGAGTAACACTGACTGACTGAAAAGTCAAGTAGACGTGAACCAGCTAGAGCCGTTGAAAGCTTTTCACTGGAATTTGCTCAGAAACCATGGAGTAATACAGCGCAGCCTGGCTGCTGAAACTCCAAAGTAGCAAATATCAATTGCATAAAAAAAACATTATGAAATAATCATAATACAGAAATATCTTTAAAAATTAACCAAGATATAATGGAATAATTCAATGAATTATTAATGCTCAGCTGAAATGTTATTTTATTTATCATGTTCACTGTAATAAGAAGACCACAAAGAGAGTGTAGTGTTTTTGTCTTTGGTTGCTCAAGTTAACACGTGTGTGGTTGAGGGGTTCAGATTGGTGACAACGATCTCTCTAAAAACTCTCTAAAAGTATGTCTATGTGCCAGATGGGGAAGCTCCAACCTACATGTCCTCAAAATGTAATCACAAAAAACGTTGTTTGTAAGCACCTTCCAGAACGACGCATTTTCTGATCTGACACCATCAGGACGACATCGTTTGTCAGTGCTTTGCAAAACTGTGAATTTGTTTTATGATGTGACACACGATGGTTAAGATTGGGTTAGGTTTACATTTGGTTAGGGTTAGGGAAAGAGCGTAGTTTGGATTAAGTACATAGATGAGGTTTGACATATGTCTTGTTGAAATGACTTCTTTGTATTAAGGTAAACTTTGCTGAAATTTACTGATGCTGTATCTTTTTCCTCCTCCTGGTGTTGCGCAGCTGACCAGCTTGAGTGCTTTCCAGTGATGCTCCAATCTTGCTTTGCTGCTTTTGCCTAGCTTATTTCATCATTATTACTATTATTAATATTTAATTGTATTTTGATGTCTTTTTTTATTCTGCCCCATACGGTTTTCACATTTCTCCTTTTCTCATACTTTCTCCTCACTCTTAAGCACATCCACACACACTGGAAGACTGAAACACACACACACACAGACACACACATGCACGCACACACACACACACTAAATCAATACCTAATTTCCACCCCATCCCATGCCTAAATCTAAACAACCCATAACCCTTCGCGCAATTTTATGTTTAACACTCATCTGTCCTTTATTTGAGTTTTGTTTTGCCTGTGTTTGAGAGTAACACTTGATTATTTTTGTATCATTTCAGAATTTCACTGTATTTATTCACCTTAATATTTGTTAAATCTATGTTATGTGACTATTTTACCTTAAAATAACAGCCTCAAAATATTTTTGATGCTACACTGACTTGTAATAGGGAAAATGGTGCGTCTGTCAGTCCCACTCTACGTCCCGTACAAATGTGACTTAGTGAGCTGGTTGTATGATGTATCCTGGAGAAGTTTGTTCGGCTTTACGCCACTAAGATGAACTTGGTGAAAACTGGATCATATTTTGTCAAGAAAATGTTGATTGGTTTTCCTTCTGATGTCCTCGAGCTGCTGTGCCTCAACTCTCGAGCCTTTTTGGAGTTTCCGGATGCTAAAGTAACGCTAACCACTAACTGCTGCTAACAGTAGCTGCAGTCAGTGTGCTAGCTAGCTGAGCCGGGCCGGTGTCGTACGGAACTGGGTTTGCAATATTAAATGGCTAGCTATGCCTTGTGTTGATGTTTGGCAGTTTTGTAATCGTAATTATTGCACATGTAACTATACACCTGTCCGTATTTAAAACAGCTGAGTATAAGCTCTCTGAAACAGTAGGGGGCACTAAATCGCAAGAATACAGCTTACTACGGCTTACTACGTAATGTTGCTTTAATAATAACGTCTTAGTTTATTTGTGTAAAATTGTTCCGTACTTTTCATGACATACGGCCACTATTCATTCAATAATATAATGCTCACAGTAGAGGACAAGTATCTTTCATGAGGTTTTATTTTTTAATCTCTCAGAATTTACTGCAAAGATTTAAAGAAATAAAAGGTCAAGGATGCATTTTTTTTGGCAGTTTAAAGGGTCATGTGACTTCACTGGGAGAAAGACATTGAAATCTTTGTTCATAATACTCATATTTAGATTGCATGTATCTCTGTTTACCCATGTAAACAGTCTTCAAAGGAAGTGAGCTTAAAAGCAGGAAAAACAACAAATCCCCGCCTGTTTCTGAATGTCTCTCTATTCACTGAAAATGACCCGCCTTCAACTCCTAATGCAAATTCCAGTAGACGCTCCATGTCTCCTTCAGAAAACACCAACCTTTGATCATAAGTAATAAGGCATTTTTTTCTTCAGCTTCACTGAATGTGACTGAAATATTTGAGTTCATGGCTCCGAGCGAAGGCTTATATGAGAAAGTTTAGACCGCTCACTGCAGTGGAGTCCCAGACTTCGACAGAAGGGCTAAAACAGTTTGCTTTCCATTCTGCATACTAAACACTCTGAAGCTATATAACGCTCTCTTCCTATCAAATCTCAATCCAATTCGCTATCTGTCTCTGTCTATTTATTTCTGTCACTCTTAACCTCTCCTCTTGATCACCTTTCTCCACCAGCACACACACACACACTCTATAATTCATGCTTTGAAAATATCGTTGAATATTATCTATAAGGATCAGCTAATCAAACAAGTGTTTTATCTGTTTTTGAGGCTGTTAAACATTTGCAACACTGCATGAATATAACCAATAGGTCAGGAAAGTTGAAAAAGTACAGTTAACATCTACAAGTTAAATGTTTTAAGCCAACTGAGTCAGCTATTCAAACTGTAAAACAAGTTAATAATTTATAATGAAATTAATCACACAGTATGAGTAAAATTCTCTTTGAAATTTTTATTCAAGTAGTAAATAGTTGTGGCTATGCCCTCTGCTCTTAATCTTGAAGTTCAATGTTTTGGCTCATTTAATTTCTGGTGTAGAGTTAGATAAGAAGATTTGATACCATCTTCATGTCTGTCTAAGTATGAGGCCCCAGCCAGCAGCCAGTTAGCTTAGCACAAAGACTGGAAACAGGGGAAACAGCTCGCTTATGTAATTCAAGCAAAAACGTGTAAATGAATGAATGATGGCTGGACACGGAGAGCTCCTGTACCGGACAACACAATGGTAGTGTCCTGTCAATCACAAGGTAGCCATGCCCTAAAGTATATGCTGTGTCATTGTCTATTTTACTCTAAATGGGACCATCATTTACTAAATGAACATCATGCTGTATTGAAGAAGACTTGAAACTAGCGATTAAGACCATAAGCTTATGTTTACAATATTTACTAATAAAAAATCAAATGAGAAGTAGGGTCATTTTCTTCTAGACTTCTATACAATGGGACTTTTTTGCAACCTGAGTAGTTGTCCCCTGCAGGCAATTCGAAAGAATGCAAGTTTAAGGTATGTTGTTCGGCTTCAATTTTCACAACCGTTTTGAGCACTTTTTTAATAAACCGATTAAACTGTGTGTGTTACTATAACACATGTTGATTGCACAGCAGGTGACTTGACACCTCTATCAAACCACAGAACTGTGTGAACTTTGTGTAATAAAGTGAGAAAGCATTCATATAATCCCGGAATTTCACACATCGTGAAACCTTCCAGTCATACACCATGTGAGTTGTTCACTCACATTATGAATATACAGAGTTACATTTTTGCAATTCCATCGACCATCAACAATTTCAATGGTCTCTTGTACCAACTCCGGAAATGTGACTGCATTGGCTTTAGCCTCCTGAGCCCACTCTAAAGGTCATATTAGCAGGACGTTCATCCTGATCCTCTTTGAAACGATGAGGATCATGATTCTATTTTTGCCATTAGTGCTATCATAGCATGAAATGCTGCAAAGGGATAATCTTTGAGCATTTTCAGATGGGAGTGGACTGAGAATGAGGCTTTCACCATCCAGGAAAAGTCAAAGTCTATGGGGCTGTCACAATGTTTGTACCTCACTGAAAACAACGCAGAATGGCATGCATTGGACTCAAGGTTTGAAGAAATTCTCCAAATATCACAAGATTCATTACAGAGCGGAAGAATTATGGGGATTGTAGATTGATCAATAATGAGGACCTTTGACTGATGAGGACAGTCCTATCTGATTCACACAAGGCGTTTTCTAGGCTTGGTATGTCCTTGATAACGTTACAAAACCATCTGACTTCCTGTCCAGGAAAGGAGGGGTGAGCTGTATAATTCAGAAGGGGATAATCTCGTGAACCATTTATGTGGGCTGAGCTGCTCATTATTTCTCAATCACGCCTGGATTTGGTTATATAGAGTGGCAATTTCTTTTCAATCCTAATTCAGCCAAATTAATGCTGCACGTATGTTCATATCCCGGCCTGCACCCAGGGACACAGAGTATCCACCAAAGCTGCAACTGGATGCTGCAGAGCTTTTGCAGTAGATTAGGCCAATATCCAATAGGATTTGGTCCTGTACACCTCATGAAAGCACTATGTAAATGGGTCCATCTAATGATCCAACTTAATATGATTAAATAGAATAAAGCTACCCATGTACACATTCTGCCTCTCTCTGTCCCTCTCTCGCTCTTGGTCGATCCCTCACACACACACACACACACACACACACACACACACACACACACACACAC
>CALSCE010010657.1:835168-852697 GCA_943593645.1 Bovichtus variegatus | reverse complement strand
CACACACACACACACACACACACACACACACACACACACACACACACTTTAACTGCTCATTTCATTTACAAGGATTTTAAAGCTTAATTTTTAAGCCTTTTAGTATATGGTAGTACCGTCTGTCCTACTTCTTGCCGGCTTGTTCTGTTGTGAAAATGTCAGTTTGTTGTTTAAGGCAATTATAGGGTGACTGAAGAGGAAGGGATGGGTCAGAGGATGCCATGTCGGAGAATTGTGTAGGCGGAGATTAGTCGTATTGACATGGTAAATCCTGCTGGTTGCCAAAGAGGTCAATAAGGAAGGTCACAGAGCATGTAATGGCCATTTAAGTTGTGCTTTGTGCTACAATAAGAGGGTATTATAGTTTAAAATGTAGTTAAAAGGAAGTTAGGAAGTGAATAAGGATCCTGCACATGAAAGAGTTTTCTCGGACCACCTCTACTCTCCTCAGCAATTAGGCGAGTCATGTATCTCTGTTCCCAAACAAACATTATAGCAATTACAAACTGCCTACAGGAAACTTTGCATCTGAGGTGCTGTCTAAAGAGTGTTTTCAAGGCATCTCGTGTACGGAGAAAGACAACCTCTCCACATGTGGTAACCATAGAAACAGCTGCGGCCACAGCTGCTGTGAAATAAGCTAATAAGCTTATTTTTTATTTATTTATTTATTTTTATTTCGTTCACTGTGGCAAAGATAATCAAAAGACAAACTAAATGTTTCTGTAAAGAGATAGTAATTGAAATAGTTTGCCACAATGCACAGGGTGTTCTGGTGAGTAGTCAGACTTGATGGAACTTTTAACTTCAGACATCATCAATAGAGATGGGATAGATGTGAGCACACTGTGTAAAGGGATTCATGAATGCTGCTAGTTAGCACAGAACCTTTACCGCCCACCTTTGTCTCAGTGTTTGAAATGGTAATTCAAGCTTCTTCCAAGTTATTTTTCATTACATCTTTAGCCTCTGCCCATGAATAATTGCACATATATACTGTATTACTTCTGAAATTATTTAGTTATTTAGCTTAAGTCATTTATCAAGCAGAAATGTTAAAAGAAATAGCTGCTTCCAGGTTCTCAAATGTGACGATTCACTCCTTTTTCTTGTTCATGTAACTTTAAGCATTGAGCATCTTCGAGTCTTGGAACGGACATGTGATTTTTCAGACATTTAATCGATTAATCAGTTATACAGAAAAACAATCGTTAATCGCAGACTTCCTGTACAGTTAATTACAGACTCATACAACACTTCTAACACCTCCATACTGTAAGAGCGTTTTACTGCTGCAATAGTTTCTCTTGTCCTAGCTGTAACTTTCCAACAATAGCACCGTGGGACTGCACAGTCTCCACTTGTTTCCTCCTCATCCGCACTGCCGGTTCTATATTGAATCTCTAAGTGCATTGTGCAACATAAGCAACTCCTCTCCTCCTCCCATGTTTCAGTGAAGTGCATCTATTTTCTGTAGCAGCTGCTGATTAATTGGCTTGAGAGCAGAATGTCATTATTAATAGCATCAGACACATCTCAACCCCCGGGATGAGGGGTACAGTGGGAGTTCCATCACACCCCGCCAAGCTCCATCCACCACCTCGGTACACTGATAAAAACAAACCATGTGGATGCACGCGCCACATCCAATGCCATGCATGCCACATCAGATTGGCTTACTGTAGCATATATACCTGCAAAGGCTACCAACTGTGTGTCTATCAGGGTGTCACAGTATGGGAAATTCCATCTCATAGGCATCAGAGTGAGCTGATCCACTGTAAGAAGTCTATTATGTGTTTGCTACATCCCATATGCTATATGTAAAGCTTGGGGGAAAGTTATTCTTTCGGTGTGCCCCACTGCATATAATGCACAGTGTAAAGGATTGTTGCCCCTAAAATACCATTTATACTGAACAGGAAGGTATCAACAATCCACTACTTCAGAGAGAGAAAGCATCATATTATTGGTCCAGAGTCCCATTAAACCCAAGATGGAGAGGTTGTTTTTCTAAAAAAAACAAAAACAATAACTTAACTTGCACCTGACAGAACATGACTTTTCAATATGACTGCTCGTGGGCGCCGTCGCAATACCACAGGGTGTTTTTGTGGAGGAATTCATCAGCTGGGGAAGGTCATCGAGGAGGTATTCACCCCACGAGCCCTTCTTGGAATAGAACACATTAAAGAGGGATGAGCCTTCACTCAGGGAAGAGATTTGCTGTTTTCATATTGGAGGCTGAAATATCAACGCGTGTCAGCACAATAGTGGTCGGTTACTTGTTTTATCCAGATATGACAAAATAATTCTTCATTTGCAAGCAGCTAAACATTGCCTTCAGGCTACTCTCTTTCCAACAAAGTGCTTAAATGTTGTACAGCAGCATTAGTTAGGTGAGACTCAAATGTCAGTATTAGAGAAACAAAAAATTACTACTACAGTTACTACAAATTACCCAAATTTACATTTGCCTTTCTTTTGTTTCTCTGGCTGAAGAAATATTCATCGTAGGCATGCCTGTTATTGAGAAACACATTCTAAACAGAAGCTGCTGTGATCTGTATCCAGATTAGTATTTAGCACCCTATGTCTTGTGCCTTCAGAAATCATGAACCCTCATTGCTAGTTGTTGCATTATTAATGTTTCTGGTCTATTGGGTACAGAGAAACTGACACATCACCTGAAGTTGTTATGGTATACCCGTATTAAAAGATGGTAAAACACTCTTTACAGCTACACAATTATCTTGTGGGTATAAGTATAGTAATGAGTGCAGTATAAGTCCTCTGTTGTTTTTATTCTCTGTCTGTTTAAACCTGATGGAATAATTGGTGACATTCATAAGTGCTTATTATGTCAGGACCTATGGGCACTATAGAAAGGGTGCATGCAATATATGTCACAGCTTCAAAAACAATGTGTAAGTGATTTCATTGAATTTAATTTCCCTGTTATTTTTAAATACTGTGATTATACTGTATTTCTTTTTCAAGATAATTTTGATCGTGCAATTGTATTATAACTACCGAAGCCGATACACATGGAACTATTGTGCCACATGGAACTATATTGTTCGTGTTAAAGCCACTGAATGGCTCTTTGTGACCACGGCTTATGAAGTTCGATGTAACTTTATGGCACATAAGCATGACGCTGAACCCAGAAGGCACCAAATGGTTATGGAAAAAAAGTTATATATTGTCCTCTCCCTGCAATTGTTTACCTAAGTAATGTTTGTTCGCACATCTTATAGCTGAAGATTAGAGAGTTATGTCCTTTGTTTCCATAAAGATATGCATCAATGCTGAAGAAAAGAAAAACGCTGAGCTATTACACACACGCGTCACCTTTTTTGAAAAGCTTAATGCTTCATAACATTTCAGAATGGCAAAAAATAATAATATTATTATGTGGCTCCAGTGCTTCTTCAGATGCACATGATCGCATCATACTAGAAATAACAGATTCCTTTAGCACGAACACTCTGCCGCACCCGGCTGGTTGTTACCATTTCACACAATCCCCCATCATTTCTATTGTATCCTGATTACTGCTATCTGTTTAAGAATCTGCATTTTGAAGGCTCCAAATGACTTCCTGGAGAAGCCTGGTAAAAGCTTCCCCTAGTGATTATGATGGCAGGATGCTGATGTCGAACTGTGGCTCAGTGCAGGTAAAAATCTATATTGCATTGGACAATTACCCAATGGCAAACCTTTATACTTCTTTATGTTATGTTTTCACAGAGAACGGTATGTGGTTTGTGCGGTAAAAAGGCCTTCTTAGTACAGAATATGAAGATTAACACTGTGTTTAACGTCAATTTGTTTTGGCACCTCCCAGGATTGCAAGGTGTGTTGCCAGAAATGCCACCTGGTACAGGGAGCCTTGTGTGATTATGGAGAAAGCTGTGAAAGCTGCCAGGTACTGCAGCTACCATCTCCCTCAGCATATTGTTATGAAACCTCATTTTATGCCACTTCCAAAAGAAGTGTCTCCAACCTGTTCTGCTGTTCTTCTGTCTCCCTCAATATGCTGGTTTAAAACAAAATGTTTTCCTATATTTGTTTGCATTTTATGCACAATTTGATCAGGCCACTGAACTATCTAAGATGGTGTACAATATTGAAATCATTTGAAATGAGTTTGTCCTCACAATCAATATGCATGAAGTTCAACAAGGATATATGAAAACAGGAAAGCATGTATTTTATTGTCAGAATTTTGCATATTGTTTTTACTTCAACAATGCTGTTCATGAGATAGTGGTTTGAAGGACATTTACATTATTACCACCACCACTACTACCTCTACCACTACTACCTCTACCACTACTACCTCTACTACTACTACTACTACTACTACTAGTAGAAGAAAGGAAGTAAAAAAATGTTTTGTCAGTACTTTACAAAAAGATTGTTGTGGCCAAAAGAATTCTTGATAACGAAATTGAATAAAAAACCAAAAAAAAACAATAATGCTCTAAATCAAATTCATCTTTACCTTTGTTTATTTTGCATCTTGTCTCATTTTTGTGGCAAATGAATCACACTCAAAATACGAGTGTATGGAGATGGACAGTCTAGAATCATAACTGTACAAAAGCGTACATAAAAAAACAACATTTACACGATAATTAAAAGTATAATTTCACTAAAACAATTACAAAGGAAAGACATTATTCATTATTCACATGGTATTATCATATGTGTATTATTAACATGATATCAATATAAAAAAATGTTTTGAATATCAATGATTATCATCAATACCTGGACGTCGTGGGACACATTTAAAAAGAACAATTTTGCATTTTGAGTGTACATATTCTGCCATTAGGAGGAGGAGCGGAGATGCTTATATTCTGCCGTTGTTTGATTCCAGCTTTTAGTTGTTAGAGTTGTTGTAGTCTGAAGAGGACGAGATATGAATGACCTTACCTAAATCTGTGGAGTAGGGAAAAAGAAACAGTCTGATATTTGACGATTCTCTCCAGCAGGAAGCAGGATAAACTCTGCTCTTTATGCTTTTCAAAGGCCATGTACTAAAAGCACTGCACTCCTGTACACCTTCTGCCCTACCAAAGAGAGAGTCTGTTTGTACCACCACACTTACTCTCCACAGTTGTCGTCACAGACTCCGTTCAGTCTTCACATTTCATTCCAGAGAAGATTGTTGGTCAGTGATAAATGAGTACACAACAGTATTGGCATTTTGAGAGGACTTTAAAGAATCTGGATTTTATGGACATGTCATTTGTCGTCTGTTAGAACAGCATGAACTGCATTTGCTGTGGGTGAAGGTTAATCCATTCACCCAAAGTAGAAATACAATCAAAATCTGTTTTACTGCCTGGTCAATTTCCATATACAGACTGCAAACAACTGATGACTGCAATTCCTTGGAGTAAAGAATAATTGCCCACCAAATTCCATTGATATTACCTGGGTTTAAAAAAGGAAAAACAAAGTAAAAAATGAGAGCAGGCTTCATTATTTTTAATAACAAAAAAAATGTTGATAGAAATTAAAGAAATTATCGCAATGGTGTAGAAATGATTCATCTGGATCCAGATTTGCATCAAAATATAAAGAGGAAATCATTGGATACTTACCAGAGTTTCTTTCCTTGAATAGCAGCAGTTCATCAAAACATAGTTAAAATGTTCAAAAGTGCCACATCTCACTATGTTAAGAAAAAAAACTGTCCTTAATCCACACAAAAAGTACTCACTTGTTCATTGACCCAAGGCTGGACTCTTCAGAAATGTTTGATTGAATTTATTTCTTATTTATGTATTTTTTTTATATATCCTGCCAAATCATTAACAAACAAACACGATTTGAAGGTTTGACACACTGTATAAGTGCATAGAAAAACTGAAAGTGGTCATTTATGACATGGATACGTTTTTCATGTACAATCCACAACCATTTAAAAACCAATGGGCAAAGCTGTTATTTTCTGTCCCTGTCAGAGTAAACCCAGAAGCACAGTCACATGTTTACTGTATTCCACTATTACCGGAGTTTCTTTCCAAACACACACAAGCGCAATCATAATGTCCAGTCCGTTCCTCAACCCCCGCTCCGCCTAAGCCTGTCAAGAGAAGCGTCGATAAAATGTGTTTCTCTGACTTGTGACAATGGCCGGGGTATTTGATTTTATCCACAGTAACTCAGGTAATCAGAGGGTGGTGAGGAGTGCACTGCGGCAATTTCCGGAAAGGTCGCCTCTTTAATGAGGAGCATTAGCCCACTCACCAGCCACACAGCAGCTGAGAACCATTTTGTGGCACACAAACAAGTGGAGACTGGCAGCTCCAAGAAGCAAGCTTTTTAGGTTATTTCTTCCTGTGGGTTAACACCAGCCTGAGCTTACCTCACAAAGGGCAACACAATGGACAATGAAGGATTTTTTTTAAAGCAGTTAATGTGCTTCAGCCTACTCTGTTCAAGGTAAATGTTTGACCCTATCCATAATGGAAATAGTTAAAAAGGCTGATGACTGTATTCAGATCATCTGTCAAGGTCTTTTTCACATTATAGCTCAGCTATTTTTGAGAATATCACCGCACTTAGGAACAATGCTAAGGTGTTGGAAATTCAAAGGAAGGCTCTGCAAAATTAGGTGTAAGAATTTAATCATAAAGCCAACCTTTTAATCACTTGACCTTCACCAGCGGAGATGTGACAGACTTTTTCTTTTACTTTAATAAGCAGAAATCTTGTAACTCGACACCCATAAACTTTACAAGTTTACTAACCCAGTTTTGCTGTTTAACTTTAGAACTTTATTGGCACTTTCTGCAGGGTAGGAAGGAAGAATGCAGATTGCAAATCTACAAGGTCTCAGTTATTGGGAATAGGGTCTTTTTTTGCTGAACTACTTTGACATTTACACTGATAAAGCCTGCCCGGGCCCAGCATCAAATGTTCTTCACAAATACAGCAAAACTATGCCGCATCTTTTGGATTTTGTGTATCAGAATCAAAGCGTGTGAGGATCTTTTTAAGGAATATGTGACAATCAATGGAAAGGTGAGCCATTTTGGCTGGCATCATTAATGTCAAAAGAGACTAAACCGAGAATCAGCCGCTCAAACTTGAGTGGCAATCCGAGTGTAAACATTGCACCTGTCAGCTCATTACTGGGGCTTCAGTGTGGCAGCAAAGCTGTTTGCAGGATGGACGGCAGTTGCCTTGCAGCTAGGGTAAATACCTTGCCCTTCTGCTGTATTCCCAAGATTCATTATACTGCAGGCCAACACACAGAAGGAGCTGTCAGGAGTTACCAGTTCCATTACCCATTAAATCCTTTAACAGGGGCTTGAACTTGTTGAATGAGACTAATATTGATTTAGGGCGGGTGGTGAGGTTTGGGAGCAGTAGATGGGTTGATTCAAATCACTAAAGTACTTCAAACGGACCTTTGAAAATCAGATCCCACTGAATTATCCACACCTTCTCACTGCTAAAGTAATGTGTGTATTTGAACTATAGTAGCAGGACTTTTCATCAATTTCTATTAATACAAATCACTCCTCTGATGGCGCTCCAAAGTTGCTTATTAACTGTGCTAAAACATGTGGTCCATGGATTGAAAATCCCTTTAATTGCAAGGCAGATAAGCGGCTTACCTCATCTGCAAAAGAGCCGAGCTCAACCTGATGCAAAAATTTGTTTTCTCTTATTTACTCCCCAACTAATGAAGTGATTCACCCCAAGGGTGCAGTCACCCCGAGCCAAGACTGAGCTGTCTGTGGTTTTATTTTCATTTTGAGTTTCTTTCTGTGTTTTTTGAAAATGGATAATCATTTGATATGTGGGAAACGGCGGAAATTGAAATGAACACACATGACTTTGATGCGTTTGACTTGTTTACTGCATCACATAGTTATCCAGATAGTGGAGAATCTGAGACATGAGCGGTGTCCCAAATCACTTCCACTTCATTCAATGATTACATATTCTATAATGGCGTTATTGAAGTAAAATGTACGCATCTCTCAAGGAAAAAACATCGGTGGATTTATTTTTGAAAGGGTCGTGTGCATGTGCTACGGACAATACATTCCACTGTCAGAATTTTTAAAGTCGACTAAATGTTTTACTTTTTACGTTTTCATTTTAAGTACGATTGATTCGTACCGTGCCAGAGTACGACTGCCCACCCTCTCCACTCCCCCACCGCTCACGTCATCGTCTACGTGACATTAAGTACAGTGTAGGAAAGTGCGGCAAGATCCCAAGCCCATACAATGGTGTTGACCTTCGCATTATGCCTACTATTGTTTCTATTTTGAATAAAATGTCAAGAACGACCCTCTCGCTTGCCTTCGTAGAAATGCTACGTGTGTTAAATAGCAGTCAACTTCCGTGTTTTTTGCACAGTTGGTTTTCACACCCGATGCCAACCGTTCCGAGTACACATGAACCGTACTCGAGACCACAGATCGGCGCACTGTGCCCGGGCACGGTACACAGTGTTTAACTGGACTTTGGGCTCGAGTGTATTCGCTGTGTGTTTGCAGCGTTAATGGAAGTTTGATGGAGGAGTGATATCAGTTTGCTTGATGTTTATTCTGTTCACCCTCTACCAAAAATGAAATGTGACTCCTGGTAACTCCAAGGTTGTCTTGTTTTAGATGTTGTGCAAACCTTAGGCACTGGTAAGCCTGCATTCAGGAGTTACCTGGTTTTGTTGGAGGATTTGTGAACTTGGGCAAGAAATGTGAGACAGCAGATTAGACAGAGTTGGATTTGAAACACATTGCAGACCCCACGGAAAGCAAGCCAACATTTCTTTTAGAGTATAGTTAAGCTGGCAGTAGACTTTTAAATCACATTTCCACTGCAGGCAATTATACATATTTATCTATTTTCTTTCTGAAACTGCTGGAAAATGATTCAATCCAGTGCTGTCTGTGTTAAACTGTGTCAAAGAACTGGCTTTATGCTGTTTTTATTCTTTCTAATAAACACTATAACTTGGCAAAAATACAGTGTTATTGATCTTGTCAAAAATGAAGCATGGTTTTCTAAGTCTAACTTATGTATAACTTATCAATAGGAAACAAAAGAATACAGTAGTGTGGAGATTTAGAATTTTACAGTACGCAATAAACACAACTTTAACTGCTCTATTGATAAACGAGCAACTGCAGTGACAAAGGGCTCTTTAAAACTATAAACCTTTTTTATATGTCTATTCATTTTCACATAAATGTTATATAACTTGCAGTTTCTTCTGTGTGGGAGAGGTGTACAGTAGCTGTGTGTCGTTCCTCCTAGAGGCATGTCTTTCTATCACTGAAGAGCCATTCTCCACTCGGAGAGTGCGACACTCTCAGGGGAATACTTCGTGTGCCTGTGATTTATGCCTCGCCTTGAAGGAAAACTGACACATTTCTGCAATAATTGAGTCAAATTATAGTTTTGTATCTTTTTAATTGATAGTTTTTGGAGCACACAAAGTATATTGTGTGAATGTCAGCACGATATGCCACAGGAATCTGTGTTCCTGAGCTTGCTTCATGTAAGAGAGAATCGCTGACGCGTGCAGCTAGATGAGTGTAAATTGCCCATGGTGAGATTATGAACAGCCAAGTGTTATAAAAATGTCATTTAGAATTAGACAAGCGTTGATTTTGAGTACACTTTGCTACAATTGACAATTATTTATCAACACAAACTGCAATAAAAAACAAGATATGACCTTGTGGAGCTCAATATCCCCCTGTCCATCTTGGGCTTTATTTGCAGTTGAGCATCATTCACCCTTGACATGTGGTTGAAAGCCAATCAGCATGGCTGCCTTAAGGGGCACTACTCTGATTAGGAAATGATCAATGCCATGAGAGAAATTGTCCATATGCCACAGATCATTAGCTGGCTCTCCGTGAGCGCATAAATGTGCCAAGACGTGTCTTTGAATCCATCACTCTTGACGTTCCCAATGATCACGGCTCAGGTCTGTGAAGTTCCCTCTGCCTGTGGCCTTTCAGAGTGGAGAGGCACACGGCAGCCCCAGCTACGTGAAAGCTCATGGGGTACACTCAAAGGCGTCGGTGGATTCACGTCTTTGTCAAACCTACAAACGTTGTTATGTTACCTCTGACAGTCGTATCGGGTGCTTGCGGGGGATGCGTGTCACATTCCTGCCACACACTTTAGACCACAATACCTTTCTCTGTCAAGTAACCGCATCAAAATGATAAACACGCTTCATCTGTTGGAAACACTCACACAAGATAAATGCTACGCCGTTATAGCCGGGGGTAGAAAGATTTAACATTCATAGATGTTTCCAGAGTTGTACGCTTTAAGGGCAGGGCGGCACTTATTCTGCAAATTAACGACAAGGTTTACAGCTCATCTGCTAGTTTACAGATGAACAGGGTCGTGCTGAGTTCAGAGGTACAAAGTGTTGCATTTGTTTGAGAACAAAAGTAGGACAATGTTGGAGCAGTGACACTGACCAGTGAACGCCTCATGCACATTTCTTTTTCAAGCTCAACCAGCAGCAGCCACGAGTTGCTACATGGGTGTAGCACAGCATTTTAAATCACTAATCCTGCCTTTGGGATGGGGAAAGTGTCCCAGTTTCAGAGGGCCTCTGGCTGAAGGATCAATTTGACATTATATTAGTGGGAGCCTCACAGGACTTGGAAAGCAGTCTTTAATCCAATATGCTACAAGGAGAGAAAGTGCAATGACAAGCAAAGCGAAAAGGAGGCAATCAAGAAGATTGTTGAGGTTGTTGTATTCTTATGTAGACATTTCCACACACCAATTTGTCCTGGAGTAAGAAAATGAATGCACAGGTTCCTTTTCTTCTGCAAAGAACGTCCTTTTTTTCATTGTAATTCAACAGAGATAAGTACTACAAAGTGTTTTCCTTTATGATCTAGTTGACTCTTTTATTTCACAGAAGAATTGTTGTTAATGATGATGACGGGATATGAATTTGGAAGTAAGATAACTTAAATTTAGAGATGTATCCCATTTGTGTAAATACTGGCTCCTTTAATTATTTGCCTGCCTATTGACTATCATGTGTCTTATGTGCTGATTGCTGATGGCCAGCAAAAAGTCATTTGATGTGTTCGCTTGATTTGAGCACACCTGTTGGTGCAAACGAAAGCAATTCAGCACAGCTGCAGGCCACTAAGGACCGAAAATGTTTGCGGCCTTTTCATCTTGTTGTTTTACCGAGCGCTGTGTCGTTTTGAGTTCCAAAAAGGAATGTTCAGGGTGTATTGCTGAATTAAGTTTGTGATACATTTAGTATTTGTCTTTTCATTTCCATCTGCTCTCAGTTGATATCTGGCACAAAGCACTACCAGGATCTTATTTAAGCAAGTAATGGACCACAAATGGATCTTTTAAATCTCAGTTAATGCAAGCTTAAACCTGCACTGAGCAATATTTTTATTCTATTATATTCACTGAAACTGTATCTTTTTGAAATTGAATTTAAATACATGTCAAAGGGGTCACTCATTGTGATGAACCCACAGATAATTATCACTCAACACTGCAGATCAGCTCTGTTGTTTTGATTTGTAGGCCCGCAAATTGGGTTGGCATTTATTGCAAGGCCTTGTACTAAACTCGTTCATCTCATATTTCTAACAACAGCCATTGCTTGGGTGGAATACATATCATTATCGTCAGCATCAAGGTTTTCATATATTACTTAGATCCAGTCAGTGTCTTGTACCCTGCCACATTTAGACGGTGACTCATATTTTTCATGCTTATAAATAACTTTCTCATACTGATTAGAATTGAAATTAGCTGCATGCAGCCCGATATGAGGTTGTTGATTGGATGTACTGATGTCGGTTACCTTTTTAAGAAAATATTTAAAAGTTAAAAGAAAAGCTTTTTCTCTAAGGGTATTAGATTGCAACAGCAGATGGTAACTTAGCACACGATCCCTGCAATATTTTTTCAGATCAGGTACAACATAAAGAGTTTATGAAGATGACTGAAAACGAAGCTCATTGTGCAGTAAATTAAGCTCAAAATGGTTGCCACTGCATCCCTTTTCACATATGGTGACAAAAAAGTCTATTACGGTACTCAGTCATTCAGGTAATAGGATATCTAGCAGTTCATGAAAAGCAACACATCGAAGAATGAGTTCCAGGTAGTGGGGAGTGATTTTTAAAACATCGACGAGTCAAGATATGTCCAAGTATAGAAGAATTTAGAAACAAAGAACCTACACACGTCTTTAGAACAATGTTTGGTTTATTTCCAAGCAAAAGGAGAAAAATTCTTTGTAAAGGTGACGCAGTCAGTTTTATTGTTGTAGGCTTTTTGGTCACACCTGGATGATGAGTTCATCAAAAATCATTTACCTTCTTCTGATTGGTCAATGACGATTGCTGTTTGCCTTTTTTAGGGCACAGTCACACATGCACAAGTTTTCGCCTCCCGTTCACTTCCGTTCTATGCGGGCGAAGGGGCAAAAAATATTCGCTTCCAGGGGTGAAAGTAAATTCGCATCTTAGCTTCGCATTGGGTTTAACTTTGGTGAAATTTCAGGCTAATATTGCCTCGGTAGACAATGGTCACTTTCATTCACTTTCATTCACTTGCATTCATGCATTTGTGCCCGTGCACTTGAGCCTCTAAAGTCACGTGCTGTAAGTTGAGCTGACAATGGTCTAGTCTTGTACATGCAAGTCTATCCTCTCTTTTTTTGCACCTGAAGAACATTTTTAAAGTTGCCTCATTTTCATTGTGCAGGGAGTTTGCTAAACGTATTATTTTGAATCATGCATGTTTTCATGTAGAGATTATATGACCCCGATTAGCAAATCCAAACTATTTTTGGAGGGCCTACAAAAAGCCGACAGTGACACACAGCCCTCGACGTACTTTTGCAAGCGTGTCATCATGAGCTGTTGTTTGGTGTTGAACATATTTCCCCACTGATTTAAAAGGCTTCCATTAGTTCTAGTATGGGGGTCCCAGACACTCCCCCCCCCGGGGCTCATTCACATCCTGATGTCACATGAGTCATTAACTGAGGGATAAAATGGCACAGTCTATGTTGGCATTAACTTGAGATGCACTGGAAGAGCTGTTGCATTTAAATCAATATCCAGGCCCATCCTGGGCTGAATGCCTTGTGCCTTGAAGGGATTGGCCCCTTCTCAGATATCCTAAAGATGATACCGTTTTTTCATTTGTGATTTTATCTTGATAATAATTGAATCAACTATGGGGGCTCACATAACACCAGATTCACATTAGCTTTAATATCTCTCTCACTACCTGATACGCTTGAACCTTTTTTAAAAGAAATTATCTACAAATACACTAGTTTCATCTAAATAAATGTGTTGCAGTACGAGAATATAAGTGATTCAGCCCCAATGTTGGCTGGGCGGCTTTTTCCCTGGAAAAAAATCTCTGGTGCTAAGGGAGTGAAGCATTTTACATTAATGTTTGCAGCAACAATGATTTTTAGGGAAAGCTTAATTAAACTCAGCTGTGATACTGTAACATTGTGTGACTCATTAATAATAATAGTAATAGGAGGAATACACTTTGAACCAGCAAAATGGACCAAAAAGTGCAGCATGTAGAGTTGATAGCTGTGGTAATGTGTTTTAGGGTGAGTCTTTTTTTAGACCTCTCTTCCGATATGCTTTAAGGTTGTCAGGTTTCTCTTGGTCTCCCAGTGTTTATAAATAGTAGCCTATATCCACCAATGCCGGACTTCATGTTTTATTCTTTGACAACATGAAATCGCAGTGGGTGCAAAAAGACCTTTTTGACACTGCTCAAGATAAAAATATGTTTTATTTATGTCAAAGTAACCTGAGTGAAGTAAAACGATCGAACATAAGATGTATATTAGAGGCACGTTTGGCACTTTTGTGCACCTGAACATTACACTTTTGCCCATTCTTTGCGAACCAGCTCACATTGCAGTGCAGTGAGCCAGCATGCACAATACCAGGACCTTGAAAATGAAGCAGCTAAATTGAATTCAGCCATCATAGTTTTTACTATCTACATCTATTCATTTCATACTGTGACTTGTAAAATCGTGTCTAATATAATGGATAACCTTGTCACTGAATTGGACAGTCAGCACTTCCGCCACTCAAACACAGCTGTGCTTCACTTAAATCATTTGTCACAAGTGATCTCCATTTTGAAAACAGGCGACTTCTTATTGGCTGTACCAATGAAGATTTAGATGTGCCATATAAAAAAGTAAATATTACTGTATGCGTGTGACCCTTCTTATTATTAGGCCTTTTTTCATCATACTATTAACCATGTGAGTCATCTCTCAGATCATTCAAAGGCTATGTGCCATTTCCCTTTGTGCTATTTTGACGGTTTAGATAAACTTTTGCAGTTTGGGTTTCTACAATAGGCTCCCAGGGATTGAAAAAGTCATGTTGTCACATTTTCAGCACTCCGTGTAAAAGTATGACAAACATGTGACAACCAGACTTGCACACATCATTCCCCCAACACGCTCAAGAGATGTGAGGAAAGAAAAGTATTCTGAAAAGTGCTGTTTTATTTAGCTCGCTATGAACACATTTGGGATTGATTTTGAAAGTTTTGTTAGAATATTCAAACCCAGAAGGTGAGCTTGTGATTCCTAATAGATCTATTCGAAAAGCAGCTGAGTTATTTGAACGAGGAACCACTGAGCACAGGCGGGAAGCATGACATCCTGTGTGGTTTGGCCCATCAATTTGTAAAGCATTTGACTTTGCTTTCATGTATATGATAATCAGATGATGCAGAAATCCTTTCAGCTTACTTTAATCCACGTCCTTCAAATGTTTGATCTAATGTGGTTAGACTGGTATTATGTCCGGACTGGTCTACTAACTTGTCATATAAAAACATATTTTGTCCCGGATTATGTTTGTATTTTTAACATCAACACCTTGCGTTTCTAATCATAATCGTAATTGTAAATTTCTTTCAATTTACAACGTTAACCATGTGTTTAAAACTGGGAGGGTAAGCCAGGAGAAAATATATTTCCCCTAAACCTAATTAAGAATGCAGTTTAGTTGTCTGTGAACATCATTTTGTGGGAAGGTTATCCTCTGAGGTGATGCATAATCTTCAAGCAGTGTGGCCAATCAACTAGGTGTCAACATGTGCACATTTAATGACAAAAAGAGCAGCTTTAACACCTTGTTAGCTGTCTCAGGGTGTACATGCCCACTTGACATACTGTAATTACCACCTTTAGGGCCACTGATTAGAAGCCATGGATTCCTTTTCTAATGGCTGTCTGCTGCAGGTGATACTCTACTTTTTTACCACTTTAATGAGGACGCTATATGCCAGATCTGCAACTGTAGCTAAGCAGCTGTGCTAATCAAAAAAGCACATGCAACGTGATTAGCAAGGTATGTTTGTATTCCTGAATGCCGACCTCAATGCTTCGACATGACTCCAAGGTGTTATGTGTTTCCTCTTGTAGCCGATATTTGGTGACCGTAATAGCACAGACCGGCAGAAAGTGAAGGAACGATATTAAGCGACAGAACTGCTCAAGTTCACGACCCCAGCCCCCTCTTATGGTCATCTCACATTCCTGACCAGAGACACAGAGACATAACCAATGTGGGAAAGAGAAACTGATGTTGAATGCAAAATATAAAAGAATGTGCTTTAATTGATATGTTATGCTGAGCGAACATGTTTTATTAAAAGGAAGTTGTGCAAATTAGGGTTTCCCTCCGTTCTCCTCTTCTTCACATGCGAGGACCCCTGGAGCTCATATATACTGACCTGCATTGATTTTATGTTATTTCACTCATGTCCTTTACATACAAGTATACATATGCATATATAGACGTATATATGCACACGTGTACAAGTGTTTGCTGTAGAAACAAAGGTTGGCATCTATTTTGTTGTGTGATTGTTTAATTAGTTTTTAACCCTTTCATGCATGGTGTCCACTACAGTGAACAGATACGTGGAAGCCCTTTTGAACCAGTATAGTTATAGTACCATATCCCAAACAACAGCTGCTGGATCCCACAGCATTGTCTGCAGTTCCTTTTGATTATTATCTTTGCATCTCTTGGTCGTTTGGAGATGTTGTATCATAAAGAATGGCAGAGGGAAGAGGAGATGCACCAAGTAACTCATGAATAACTATTAAATCATTTAGTTTCAGAAAATAATAGTTTTTTGTAAAAACAATTCTGTGACTGAAAACACATCTGTCCACTCCAGTGGACGTTATTCACCAAAGGGTTTAAAGTGTCTGTGCACAGCAGTGGACGCCACACATCAGCGGTATAAAAAGTGATTCAATGGAACTGAAAAAAACGTTTGAAAAAACATCCTTTTTTCTTATTTAATATTCTTATGTGTATTCAAACCATTTCCTCTTAGTACATGTTTTAAAAACATGTGTTTTTTCAGACCTACAGTATGTTGAGTTTCTTGAATCACTTTTTATATCATTAATGCATGGCGTCCTCTGCAGTGCACAGATATGTAACTCCTTAAAAATAGCATGTATTGAAATGAAAAATGATTGGCATGATTTTTTACAAACATTAAAAAACAACTTTGTCTTTTAATAATTTAAGCATGAAAGAGTTAATTCAACTGATTAGGTTTTTATTCAGCCACCGATCGCTCTCTTCTGCGGCTGCTCTTCTACTGATTCCTTCTCCTGCTTGTTCTTCGGAAACCAGAGGCAAGAAACCGCAACTGCGACGCCCGAGAGGCCCCCAATAGCTATGCTGAATCCCCGCTGCACAAAGGAGCTGAAGGCCGGCATCATTAACTCTCAAAAGAAGGAGACTTTGAGAAAAGACACTCCGATACCAATGAGGGGGGTGAGGTGTCCCAGTGACATGCTGAGAGAGAGAGAGAGAGACAGAGAGAGATGGAGAAGATCGCTCCAAAGCCACACGGGCGAGGTCTAAAGAACCGACGGTGTCCAAATTGCAGAGGTCCAAACAGAACCTGCTCCCACTCTCACAGCTTCATCTGACCTTCAGAACAAAACGCTCTCATGCGTTTTCATGAGTTGATGTTAGCTTCATGATTAGATGCTTGATACTATAACTAATGAGGCAATTAGGAATGAAATAAGAATTGATTAGGTTGAGACCAAAAGAAAAGATAAAATTAGAAATTAATATTTGAATTGCTTCCCAATCTTCCCCGGTGCTTCTTAAACTCTCTGCTGTCGAACGGTGCGTTCATCTATTAAAATTGAGTTTAATGGGTAAACCTCTAACAAAGTCAGTCACTGACTCTACCTGGTCACACGTGGTCCGCTTTCATCCATTAATTGTTCATCGTTGCATTCGTTGTACTCATTTATTAATCATTTACTGTTCTGTTTTAATAGTTTAGTTTTGTAGTGATTAGTTCATTAAACATTTCATTTGTAAAGAACTTGATCCTGTGATTGATGTGTGCATGAAATATCAGGTCCCCGTACCCCGTACACCGCAGCAGCCTTCATATTATGAGACTACATTAATT
>CALSCE010010657.1:790846-832211 GCA_943593645.1 Bovichtus variegatus | reverse complement strand
TGTGTGTGTGTGTGTGTGTGTGTGTGTGTGTGTGTGTGTGTGTGTGTCTATTTTACAGTAAGATGTATTGTCATAAAGGTGCAGAAATGGGAGAGCAGCAAATGCTACATGAAAGGTCAGGCTGTGTGCAATGCTCTAGACACAACCAAAGAAAATGAGGTTTAAAAGGAATAACACAAGATAATCACAATCATTTTCACTTTAGAGGCCTATATATCACATGTAAGCATGCATCATTTATAGGAACATCTATCAAACATTACTGGCTGCTAGGGGCAAAGTTGTTAACTTGTCCAATGTTGCCTCGTCTATGATATAATCTGACAGCCCTAGAAAATGCATTTACAATTGCTACAACACATCAGTGAGTTTCTGTGAAAAGAGTTGTGTTTGTCATTAAACCTGTAATGACTTGGAATATGTTTAAAAAACATGAAATCGTTGCTCAGAAATTAAGATTTTCGTTTGCACTTTGTGACTTATGAACGTATGACCTTTGACATTCCAACTGGCAATAGGAAAAATGAGAGTGGAAGAACGATAGAAACTTCTGTAAAAGTTTAGGTGGTTATATTAGAATTTCCTGAAAGTAATTAGTCGACAAAATCCTTCACTTTGCTACAGTACATTTAGTGCATCAATGTAATTCATCAGTTGTCCTTTTCTTTTGCTTTTCAGTGGGAAAAGGTTAACATAAAAAGTGCTGTCATCTAGACATTTAAAATTGCGGCATAAAAAATGAATCCCTCTGGACTAATTACAAAGCAATGAAAAGGGTAAATTGTCCATTATACTTTATTTTACGGGCAAATAAAAAAAAAAAAACTGATAATAACTTAATTTTTACCTTAGACCACGGCACATAAATGTTTCTGTAACACTTTCTGAGAATAGTTTATAGTGAATTATAATGCATTTACAATGTTCATGACTACACTTCTAAACACACATAATGTTTTTTGATGCACTGT
Source organism: Bovichtus variegatus (assembly GCA_943593645.1). Classification (NCBI taxonomy): domain Eukaryota; kingdom Metazoa; phylum Chordata; class Actinopteri; order Perciformes; family Bovichtidae; genus Bovichtus; species Bovichtus variegatus. The sequence continues at coordinate 831,240 of CALSCE010010657.1, read as the reverse complement.
TTCAGCAACAGTCAGAAAACATTATAGATGTGACTAATATGTGGCTTCTATTACATTATGACTAAATATATTCACTTATACACACCTCAACAATCAACCGTAGTGAGGACTCATAGTACGCTATAATCGTCGATGCAGCAGCTCAACAACTGTTTTCAGTTATGAGGTCATTATTGTCTACAATTTCTGTGGGGAGCCTGACTGACAGAGTAATGGCTGTAGAAACGAAGCGGGTCATTTAGCCCACAACTACCTGATCTTCTTTGTGGCCCTGAGAACAGTATCCTTTTATTCTATGGATGACCTTGGTAAGGTAACATTCCCGCAATACCACTTTAGGGAACGTATTTAACCCCAGCTGTTTGCTCTAGGACACTGTTCCACATACATTACATTGTAACATCATTTTTTTTTATATATATATATATATATATTTTTTTTTTCCCTGGGGGATGGAGTATCGATCTTTTTACATTACAGCAATCTCACTTGAGGTAAACTGCAAAGAAAAGAAGTGAATTAACCCTTTCAGCAACTGAGAAAATTATATCATGCTCATAATAACAGCGCTTTTGTCTGCAAGCTATCAGTACAAACTCATGAATTGTCTCATCTGTATTCCAGCTCGTTCTCTTTGTTACCTCTTGCAGACGAGGAGTGATTGTTGCAGGATTTATTAATAAAACATACAGTGCCCTTTCATTTTTCTATCTTTCTCCCTAACCAGTGATTATTTTTAATGACAGAGGGGCAGTTCTGTCACAGGAAACCTGATGACAAAATCACATGACTGGAGGTGAGCTCAAGCAACCCCATATAAATGTCCTTCCCTGCAAACACCCATAAAAACCTTCACTGAGCGCAATTAGATTGAGACTATATATCAACACGTACAGGCCAGATCAATAAAAGTGACATGCACGTATATAGCTATGGCTAGGCGGGAGAGATGGCAACACCTTTTATATTGTGATTCATTAAGCCATTAATGAGGCATTTTACAACATGTCAGCTTGCCGATGATTGACGAGGCTTTATTTATTCAGACTGTATAGTATGATTTCTGAGATCCTGACTCCCAGCTGTAATGACCTTATCACTGCGGGAGATTCACAGCCTATGCTAAAGCAGCACATGGAAGAGACATTGTGGCAGAATCTGAAGAAGAGAATACATAAGATGTGTTGGGGCGCTACACTGTAGCCATCAAAATGAATAACTCTAATCTGTGTGAAATTGGACAAATTTGTTCAAAGGTATCAGATATAAAGCGTTCACCCTCAAGTGCTTTTGATTAATCATAAAAGGGCTAAGGTCTCTCATATGTCTTTGTATCCAACTGATAATGAGTTAAAAAAAAATACATGTAAAAGGGTCTTTTATGCATATTTAAGCCTTTGGAAATCAATTTGTGTATGATAGCTATGAGTTCTATTAATTCCGGTCACAGCATAAAGGTAAGGCAGCAAATGTGGGACAAGGTGAAGGATAATGAGACAGAATGGAGAGGAGAGAACTGTCTGGTGTTCATCCTCAGGCACTGATACAAGCTGCCTGACAGTACCGACATTCGATCCCCAGCGCACCTGATAGGGCAAAAACCCACCGAGCAGAGTGAGTGTACCGAACCCGAACTGTATTGAGCAAGGAACGAAGGTAGTTGGGGGATTAGAAACAGGAGACAAGAAGGTAAAATTGATTGTGCATTTCCTGATACGAGGCAGGGCCAACACTCGGCAAATGCCAAGAAATCTCAAAGCTGCGCACGGGGTTAGTGTATCGGTGCATTTGAGCGCTGTTTAGTTGATGGAGGAAAATGGCATGTCAGTGAATGGAGTTGTGATTATAGCCCTACGGATTGTGGCAGAAGAAGTTTTTCATTACACAAATTGACTGTAGTTATCCAACATTTAGGTCAATACTGCAACACAGCCTCATTCTCAGGAAAAATCCTTGTTTTCTGAATCCAGCTCTGAGACTTCTATATTAGGAATCTACACCGCCGTTAGTAATGCAAAGTCCTCTGACTCTTCAGTATATGAGTTGGACCGTGTCCACACTGCGCTCAAATGTAATTATGTGTATTTCCAAACGTGGGATATTGTATGATGAATAGCTTTTTTAAAGGAAATGCTGTTGTATGTGAAAACTAGCACAGTCTAAGATGCGCTTCGAGTGCTTATAGCACAGCAACTGCCTTTTTGGCTTCATGCATATTATATATGTTGCTTTTATGTTCCCATCAATACATGCATGCATGGCAGCACAGTTAGGCATTTCTTGTGCTGTACATGTCTGGGTACAACACTTAATATTTAATGTAGGCCTTAAGTTTCCCAAAGAGACTGCAAGCACAATCCACAAGGCGCTCTTTGCAAACAACCTAATACGGGAGCACACAGAGTTGTTGTATATCGAGCTTTTGGATGACAAACTGATAAATATTTTAAAAAAAACGTTAACTAATCAAATTTGATAAAATGTGTATTTCTAGGGTAGTTGCTGTAATACACTTGTTACAGTTCATACTTGTGTGTCCAGTAATCTATTTCGGGTTAACAAAGTGACTGGGTGGTGATCACTATAAACATTTTTGTAATTTTTATTTGTTTTCATTAATATCACTAACGGCCCTTGGAGAAATTGTTATGGAGTAAAATCATCGGCCGTCTGGGCTTCAATAATGTAACCTGTTCCAAAAGCTCACAGTACGTAGTACTTTCTGGATGTACTGTAGGCAGAGAAATAATGAAGCCCTATGTTGATTCATTACTTCATTAAACCTTCGAGAAACAAAATGGATGATGGCTAACTATGCATTTACAATTCAGCAGCCTGACACTGAAAATGTAATTGGAAAATGCATGAGCTGTATTAAATGCCTTCAGAATAAATGCAGTGATTTACTGAGAAGAGTTGACGTGTTTCTCCCCGTGTTGAGTCGGACCCCATGATGTAATGTTGTGAAACGCATTCATCACTAAAACAGAAATCTTTGTCTCAAGGAGAATTCTTGACTGTATTGATCACAAAGCGCTTACACAACACGGCCGCATGATCCAGAGAGGACTGACACTGGGACGAGTTAGCGCAACGTTTGATCTCGAAGATTTCCAAAAATGTCAGTACAGGGGTAACTATTGCAGAAATCCTCTATACGCTCGTCTTCAACACAACCAGGATTCCTACTGCAGATGATCAATTGTTGATGTTCAAAGGTAGGGTGAAATGATCATCATTATAAGGTGAAATTGCTTCTCAACTGACAAGTCTATTTTCATTTCTGATGACAGTTGCTTTCACTGACACCGACTGCAGTGATACCTGAGCCAAGAAAAAAAGAAGTACTTGGCGGCACAATGTGGTGATTCTGAACCAGTAGATTAACACTCATGTTTGCTCGCTTCACATCTATGTACCTTTATTCCAATGCTTCTATTTTTTCTATATCAAGCTTTTCAGCTATCAAGCTCTATGCCAGAAGTGGTCAAAACAAGTTACCTTTTGATCAATCTATGACTGTTGGGAGTGTAATTCCGATTCAAGGGAATTCTTGGAATATATATATCGTTGTTGAAAGTTGTATCGTGGAGCAAATTCGATATATTCCAACATCAAACAGCATGTTTCTATTATGCAGAACAGATGCAGTCTCTCATTCAAACACAGTGATCGTTTTACAGATTGGCAGACGAGCAGGAGGACAGATGCACGCGGTTTGAGTTCTGAAGTTAGCAGTTATCATCATAAGACAGTATTGGGGTTATGGCCAAAAAGAGAGCCTGGAGGGTGATCCTCTATAATCCAAGCAGTCGATACAGACAATCAGGGCAACGGTTTAGCCTTTTTTTCTAATTGACCTTTTGACGGCACTTGATTGATCATCCTTGTCTCGTCATTTTCCAAAAAGAATGACGAGCCGAAAGAGCTGCAGTCAGGGAAATGTGTTGCCTTTGAGAAGTTGACATTCAAGGCAGTGAGGTTGCCAAGGGCCAGACATCTTTGACTCCGGAGAATTACAAGGGCATTTTACCTCGAGCAAATGCACACCTGCCTTAATTTGATAGGAATTACAGTTTGTTTGCCATCTGTCCATGTCATGGGATGAGCATGAATTTGTGGGCTATAAAAACAGGTTTTAAAATGTTGGTGAGCCTGAGTATTTTCAATCTTTTTCGTTATTTTTATCACATATAAATGAAAGGTTTTTAGAATTTGTATTGCGTGAGGGTTATAAATTCATATTGTCCAAATGTATTGAGACGTGTAAAATTAAATGTAAATTAATGAATATTGGTTTTAGTTTTTTCAAGTGGCAACCTTCGGTGCAGAGAAATGAAGCCAATGCGGAAGTCCCCAAAACTGCAGTTCCTGAAACGGCCACTTGAGGCTGGCTCCAAAAGCCAGTCAATCTCCATAGACCCCCGTGTTAAAATGCCCAACTTGACAGCAGAAATACACATGTTGACAGCCTGGTACAAAGAAACGGTTTTGGTTTATGTAGCTAATTCATGACAACTGTACTGTAAATTAATTTTTATTAAACTCACCCCTTTAAATTATATTCCATCTTAAAGTTATGCTTAACTAAGACATGGCTGCTTTGAGTGACAGGTTGGTGCTAGCCGCTAGCTGTATGCTCTGCTGCGTCACCCGGACCCAACTCAATTCCACAGGCGATCCACCTCTTTGCCCATTTTTTGGAATAGCCAGGAGTTATGCGGAGTCGGTGACGACTGGAGCCACCCTCAATGAGCTTCACAACGACTCTTCGGAAACCTGTGGGTGACGTCCATATTTTACACAGTCTATGTTTTTTTCATTGCATTTGTTGACAATACATAGAATATATTTGGCCTTATCCTTTAAACTGTCAGTTTTTTATCTATAGCTACTAAAATGTTTCCATCCTAGAGTGTGTTTGCACACAACAAACAATACTGTTGCAAAACAATTCCGCAGTGAGTCCATCAATAGGGTGAACTATATTTTCTGCCTCACTGGATATTTTATTCAAACATTCTGTGTGTTTAATGATGAGACTTTAGGGCAAACATACAGAATAATTGGTCCTCCAGGGACAGGCGACAGCGTGTCCCTGGCAGTAAGTGACTCACGCCTTCCTCACAGGTCCAAGGTGCGTCAGGGCTGGGAATATCCCCCACAATGCATCACCGATGGTGTGCTCGCAGCTGTATGATGCCCTTTTTCTGTAAGCAGCAGTAGAGAAAAAGTATAAAAAAAGACAATTCCAGTGCAATACTCACTCTTTTGCTGCTGTATATCTTAAGAGTTTAGTTGCTGCAAGACAATACAAGCAAAGAAAATATGGGTGAATTGGTATTTAAATCTTAAATCATTAAACATTTAAAATTATGTTATTTTCTTCTCACCTTAAAATTCAATATACAAACCCAATGAGCCTTAAACAAATTTTGATATTTAGTCATTTCAATAATAAAATATTGTGATTGTTTTGCTCCATGGTTTGCCTCTTTAATTGCCTCAATATGTTTTTTTAACTGGATCAAAATTTCCTTTCAAGGAGCCCCCATGTTTTGAGGTTTTATGGTGATTGCCTGCTCAATACTCCAGTCACTGCATCCCATATTGGTTCCATTTTTTTTTATCAAGGACCTCTTTCTTAGTGTGGAGGCCTTAGTAGAAAAAAAGACCTTAGTTGATCTCTTGGCAATTAAACACAAAGACAGCGGTTATTCTGTAATTGAACCATTAAGTGCATCTCCAGTTATAATGCTGGCTCCGATGGAGAAGAACGGGTGAAGCCAACTACAGGGAGAACTTTATTTTTTATCAAAGCAGTGCAGTACCTGTTTGTGCTGCCCAGCAAGACAAGCTGGCATTCTATGAATGTTTCACAACAGTGCCGTAATTTCGATGAATTATCTCTGTGACAGCAAAACAATAATTAAACTGGCTGTTATGCCTCCATGCAGGCAGCGCTGGAGGTATCCTTTGTTATAATGCCTTTCCAATTCCTATTGAAAACTACACCTGTTGGTTTTCATATCCAAGTGTCGTACCACCGCTCAGTGAATGTCAAGCAAGCGGCCATGGTTAGCCTACAAGTGTGTTATTGATTGCTGTGATGAAACATTGGGGAGGAAATAATGTCTGCGAGCTTTAACCAATGTTCACCTACAACCTCTGTCAGATATTTGTCAGAGCGGTTGGATAACCTGTTCTGTTTGCTCCCCCTCTGAGAATGGCAGAGCGAAAGTGCCTGACAGCTGCATCTGCTCTTTTCTCTACCACGAGTACTTTTTTCGTGAGCATGCGATCCGACAGGAGGGGTGCAATCTTTGGAGCATGCTGTGGTGGATGTTTCTACCTCGCTCATCCTACAGGATTAGTGTTTAAAGCATGACCCAGTGGCTCAGGGATGATGAGAACACTGTTCCAATCTCCTCGTCCTCCTTCTGTAAAGGCTCTGCAATCCTTGGTGTGGACACAGAAAATGGTGTCCATCAGCAATGACTTGCCCCCCCCCATACCTCAATCACTACCACCTCAAATTAAAGTTAGATTTCTCAGACCTCTAAAGCCATACATTGGTATGATGCCCAAAACCAGCAGTATTTTTTATTTGAAAATTAACTGAAAATCTCAGTTTCCTATTCAGATGTAGTGAATTCAATAAATGTGACAAAGAGTATAATGAAGATTTAAATCTACTTTACATGGACAAACCCCGACTTTGACTGCAGCTCTTGGTTTCTCACTGGGACATATACGCCATAATTAGCATAACAAGCCCCAGCCTTGTTATGGGGAAGCTCTGCCGTCAGTGGGAGCTACGCAAGTTGCAACTCACTTCAAATTCTTAATGCTTTCCCCTCATACTTTTCATGTTAGTATCACAGCTTCTGTCTGTCTCTCTGGAGTTTGTCTTATTAAATGTGTAATTATGGCAACTGAATTGGTTTCAGGTAAAAATGTCATAATGTCTTTGGTGTGTCTGTCTGTGGGAGAATGGTACTGGTAATTGTATCAGTGTTATAAAATCATGGCTGTGTGCTATCTGAGGTCTTTTCACCTACAGTGACTATGTAATTTCCCAGTGCCGTCCTATTGTAGTGAGAATGTAATGTACATGAAATTGTCTGCTCATGAGTAGGCGGAATATACTCAAGCGTTTATCTTCCTCTTAAATTGAAAATAGCAGTATATGCATGTGTCGTCAATGTAGACGGAAGTGCCACACTGAGTGGCAGCGTTAGCATTCAGCTTGAATGTCGCGAAAATACTGAGAACACGTCTAAAATAGGAAAGAGCTGATTGCTTGTACAAATAAATTCAACAAGAATTCAGAGCTATATTTTTAGAGAATGCCGAACGCTAAAGGAAAGAGAAGCAAAAGGATTGCTGCAATTCGCAGGAACAACTGGAATCCAGTGAAATGTGGATTTGCGGTGGCCATTCTGCATCAGGTATGTTGGATTTTTGGGTAAAATCATTAAATTAAATACAAATTAAATTGATGAGGAGTCAATATTGTATCGTCTTTCATTTATATTCTGTGTAACTCTCGTGTTTTTGTCAGCATTTATTGAAAACCCTCCATGATGGGGAGCCATGTGTTCTACAAACAAAAGGGGTTAGGGTTAGATAGTGTTAGCTACGAACAAAGCTAGCGTACAGTTTTCCAAACAAAAAGATGTAATGAAATAATACTATATGTACTAAGTTGTCCAAATACAACAAAAATATCCATTGGTGTCCTCGTCCCGTTAAATTTACCAACAAATCCCGTTTCGCAATTCCCCCTACTAACGGCCAGGATGTTGTTTTGACATTTTTCTTGGTAAAAACATTAATAAAGGGCAATGTGTCTAACTTTCTAATAAGCCATCGAGTCTTCACATATAATAAGTAAATTATTAATAAATGGATTTTGGTCCAGGTGGTCTGCAGCTCTTTTCCATGAAGTAACTGGTCAAACTGGTTCTTGTAGGGGTTTTCCTGATGAACTAAAGGGCAAACTTAAAAAAACAAACCAGTATAATGCAGGAAGAGGGATTTTTAAAACCTTGCAATCCAGAAGTTGTTAACTTGTAATTTATCAGGAATCAACTTCTAAAACCATAATTCCTTGTTAGGCAAATGTCAGTATAGTAAATGTTTGCATTGTGCCCGTGGCCTTGCAGTGCATCTCTGACTCCAGAAATGATGTTGATACCGCTTTGCAACAGCAAATATATTTTGAAGGAAATACTTGGGTAAGGTTAGGAAAAGGAAACATTATAGTCTTGGTTTAATATAGATTAAATGACGATGCACTTTATTAACCCACACCACAATCTTTCCCCTAACCTTAGCCAAAGTGCATATTTGGTGTCTAAACTTGATAAGCATGTAATACAAAGAAGCATGTTATCTTCCCTAACTTGCAAAACATGTTGCCTTGAACATCACCCAGGCAGCAATTGCATTTCCTATCACAATGCATTAATGAACAGGGTTGTGCAGTGGATGGCCAATGATCATTTTGTTGACAGTTTTAAATGGCTAATTGTAAGTGGCTCCAAGTAAATGACATATAATGACGCTCACATGTAATTCACAACTTTTAGGAAGTCAGTTTTTGCTGTAGGCAAATAGCCTAAGTTTCACGAATTGATGAAAAGTCATCAGTTGAATTCTAAATATGCTTTATGTCTTCTGGAAATCCATAATGAGGTTGGCTAAATAATGCATAAAGTTTCATCTTTTATCTTCATAAAAATAATTTGAACAGATCTGTCTGATAGATTGCACAATATCACGGAGCCCGGGAGGGGACATGGAGGCAAAGAAAGAATCGAAGGTTGGCAAAATAAAATGTGTACTTTTGCGAGATCTCACAAAAGTTTTAGGTCAATGTATTTTCAGGTCTGTTCGGCACCAGGGAATCAACCTAAACAATGGAGGTCACACACCAGTGGGAAAGCTCCTCCTCACTCCCCGCCGCTAGGAGACTAGACCACGGGGAGTAGACTGGGTTGCAACTCCGGAGACGGGCAGTTAGTGGCAGTACCAACTAGAAATGGCAGTAACAGAAAGTTTGCTGATTTCAGCTAGCGCAAACCCTAGCGCCAGGCATCCGATCCCAGACTGCCCGAATTCCCCGCCAGATCAGCAAACTTTTTGTTACTACCACTATTCAGATCAGACCACGTGCTGCCGCTGGCCACCAGCCCGGTTTGACTCCCGCTGCCTGGGTTTGCGCTGGCTGAATTGAGCTGGTAAGCCACTACCTAAAGGTCCACTCTCCTAACTAGTCTCTTAGTGGCGGGGAATCAGGAGAGGGGACTGCGGGGTGCGTTATCTGGCTGATTTTTGTCTCATTTGAGACTGATAAACAGTAAATATATCAAATTCTGTGCCACATAGCTATAATCCAAGCTGCTGTAGCTGTCATAGAGACCTTGATTAAACAGTGCATTATTTCTTTATTATAAACTTACATTTTTCCCCTCCAGAACTCCTTTCGGCGATCCATGACATATATTGTTGTTTTTTTTAACTTGTTAAAATTAGATATCGGGCAACTTTGTTAATCTAGTTCCTTTTACCCTGAATACTACTACATCTAAGACTTTGTTCTGTTGAAGCTGAAGACCTTTTAACAAGAAAATGAATTCAAGCAGCGGTGTCTGAGGATAACAAAGAAAGCTATCCTCAGTACTAACGGTGCTTTACAAATTGTTTTTAAAGTCAACATGCCAAAAACAGTATTTTGCACCGTTTAGCTTCCATTTCTAGAGATGTGCATTCTTTTAATCCTCTCACACAAAGGTTAAATTTCACCGCATTGCTTCCTGTGGCCGCCTGACTATTTTTGAGCTTCAGTTGCTTAACCTGAAAGTGTAATATTTTAGTTTTATTTGCTAAGAAATTCCTTCAAATAAAGCTGCTGAATTTAAGAATAATCGGGACATGGCTGTCCATCTGAGTTGCAAATCCCTATTAGTACAGAATATATGTGACCTTTCATATGTTCCATGGACGGTGGGTAATGCAAAGTGAATTTGACGCGGTCTCACTTTGCATGGCCTTTCCCAGAAATACCTTTGAAATGTGATTGACTGTATTCTTGACCATAAAAGGCATGTCCACGCATGATGTTTAGACCATCTGCTATCAGAAACGTTATATTCATTACATAAAGTTATTTTATGAGAAGTTGATGATTGTTGCATTTCATGATGGAGGCTCTTTCCATGGTAAAACCTTGAATCTAAACCCTAGTCTTCGCTGCTCCTCTCTTGCCCTTTGTATAACCTTAGCTGGATGGCCTGTTCAGCCCAGCTGGTGATGGTTCAGAGGCACACACAGCTGTGCGGGAGTCGGCCTAGAAGGCACTTGTTCAGGGACCTGAATACGATTAGTCCATCGCCCAGTGCTTCCTGCTTCAAGGCTGCTGTCCAGGGTCCCTGAAATGGGGTGCCAAGGCCACAGAGCTTCCTGTCTAAGCTTCTTTCCTCGGCCGTGGAGGGAAATAGACAAGCTACTGTGCTTATTTTAAACAAGGAGTGAACACTTCAAAGGACCAGTGATCCCCTCATCCCCATTTCCACCACTTGTTTACTGTCTTGACAACTAAAACAGAGTTTAGTCCCTGGGAGCGGTGTTCTGTGTGAGTAATTACTTTTATCTGGTGAAAACGGTTTTCTTCTTCTTTTTTTTTCACTCAATAACAAACATGCCATATTGAAAAGATTGCATTTTGATCACCTTCCTTTTCTCTGAGGTTTAGATTCATGCATTGGAAATGAACTATTTAGGTCTTAAGGGGGCCACAGATTACTATGTGCAGTTTTGGGCAAACAACACTTCATTAAGCATCTGCTTAATATGTATAGATGTAGGATTATTTGTTCTGCAAAGTCTGCATGCAATAAATCACCCAAATGTCTCTAATGGGGAGGTTACCTTGTTTAAAATCCAGTTTCTTATTCATCAAGTTTTGTAATCTGCTCAAATCTTTGCCAACAGTGACACCACTCATTAAACATTAACACTGTTTTCCTTTTAAATGACCCACATCAAATAGACATTTTTTAAAGTTTAAGAATGAATAATTGACTTTCAAAAAAAGAAAAAAGAAAAGCATAAAACTCCATGCAAGTAATTCTTCTACAGAAGAAGAAAAAAATGCTGTTCTTTGAAACACGAAAAACTGTCACCTCAGGCAGATTTTTAAAAACAAAACTTTAATTGAACGCTATCAAAAGTGCTGTCAATACTGCTCACTGTATATTCTGCAAAGTGGAAGAAATACTGTCAGTGTCCAAGAGCCCATGAAAAGAATATTCCTCTCATCTCATCCAATCTGAAGAGCACACACTCAGAGGAGGGGAGGGGAAGCCGAGGGAAGGGGGAGGAGGGGCTGGCGAGGAGAGGAAGGGGAGGGAAGAGGCAGAGATTCTCTTCTAATGAGTATCTGGTGGGTGTTCTCCTGGAGTCGTGACTTGTTTGTTCTTCTATTATTCCCTGAGTCGTCTATCCCTCCATCCCTCCGTGAGTAAAGACCCCGGCTCAGAGAATGAGATGTAGCTGCAGCGTTAGGCTTGTCATGGCCTCCTGTCAGAGGCAGCTAATTGGATCCAGTCGGATTGACCCCAGATCCTTTCCCCTACCTCAACTGTGACCTAATCCTTCTGAGTGGCCCCTTTGACATGAATTTAAATGCTATGCTTCTATACAACTCTTAAAAAATGACTTGTTAAAGTTCTGGATACCAGTTCCAAATCAGTCCCTGTGACGTTGTACAAGGATGTCCCTTAAGAGTCCACGAAAAACATGGCGAGTGAAGGATCAAGGGTACTTGAGCATTGTTCTATGTTAATATATTCACCATAAAGCCAAATTATTAAAATGTGGCTTTCAGCTCTCCCTTAGATGTTCGAGCAGCTGCCAATTTTCCATAGGAGCTGCCGTTAAAACCTTTCACTCTATATTTGATATACAGTGAGCTTGATATAAATGTGAAATTGTTCTTAGTCTTTTGGTTACTCCCCTGTATGACTTGAAACTTCACTGTTTTGAACTCCAAGATAATACTTCCTGACCCATTTCTCTCACCACTTATGTGTTTCACTAGAATAGGCTGGATCCAGGTATCTAAGAGAACAAAAAATAGGGAAGAGAACTTGGTGTGAGCATATAGCATCATCTCACCTAATTAGCAGGCAGGAGATAAAAGGCTGTCATTCATAATTGAAGCTGGCGGAGGAACCCTGTCATCCCTGAATTTGCAAGTGAGAATGTTGAAGCTGCATGATTCCTGCCCTGCTTTCATCTGCAACAGCACAGAGAAGAACATCTAAAGGGCTAGATGTGTCAGTTTTTCAGGCTACAAGTGAAGGGAAATTAAGCTATTGTACTTCATTTAAAATATTCTCACGATATTCCCGAACATTCGCCATCTCCCCGTCTTTTTCTCAAGCGTAGCTGTTGTTTTTGTGTCATTGTTGTGTTGCCGAGGGGCAGTAAACATGAAGAGTCTCCGATGATTTGGTTTGGTGCAGAGCAGGTGAACCCGCTCTGTGGAGTTACACAGTGCGTCAACACTTTGCAGAAAGATGATCAATATACTGCTCAAACAGGGCTGGTTTCCCACATCTCTACTGTTGGAGCAGTTTTTCAACATTTTTTGTCTGAGTCACGACAAGACTTCTGAAATCCTCAAAAGTAGCTTACTGCAGTATGAGCCAAAACAGTGCATGATAATGAGTTAATGTGACTTACATGACTGTTCGAAGGACAATGGCAAATAAGGGGGGTGAGACACCCAAAATTGCACTTAAAGTAACTGATTTATTTAGAAAAACACAAATTATATTGCAAAAAGATGTTGATGGCAGTAATGTGCGGGGATGAAAAGAGCAGTGTTGCCAGATTGGGTTGGTTTCTGTCCAAGTGGGCCAGCTTTGATTAAGGTGGGCTAGTAAATTAAATTTGGGCTGCCTTTGTCAACACTTGGCGGGGTTTCGAAATTATTATGAAAACAATATTACCCAACAAGCTGTCATTTAATGGTCAAAAACACAGTTAAAAACAATTCAGTCAACTTTGTTGTGTCCACTCAGTCAGATCATTGACTCATTGTGACTTTGAGAAATATTTGATTGAAATTAGTTGTATTCGATCTTCGGCACAGATAATGGAAGACCTACTTTGGTTGATGTCGTCACCATTGACATTGACATGGCAGTGTATGTATTTGGTTGTCTTTTTATGGTTGCGTTAGCCTAGTTATCTAACATTTTAGCTTTGGTTATTTAATGCAGAAATGAATCTTTCTATGCTTATGACGTGTTTTCTATTGTGTATGTAATGGTTTTTACGGTTTTCCAAGGGTTTCTGGCAAGGTTATGATTTGGGCTGGTTTTATTGAATTGGACTGGTTTTAAGTATTGATTGGGCTGGAAACTGTCAAACTGATCTGGCATCACTAGAAGAGAGTGGACAAAGGTGGCAGCTTTTTTGCAGTAACTGGGAGTGTTGGGCCCAGGTGCTTCCAGCCTACCTGCCTGTCAATAACATTAACCTGCCAAACAGGTCGGAGGCCCGATGAACCAGATTCACTCTCTATTACCGTCCTACTCGTCTGAACCTGGTCCTGACCCGGGCTTTAAATGATAATTTGATACGTGACTCATTGTGTCGGGAAATTCTCAGCTCATTGCCCCCCTCTAGGGAGAGCAGATCACCTACGGCAGGTCACCTACAGAATATTAGCCCCAATGGAGGTGGATGGATGGATGGACAAGGCATACACACAGACAGACAGATACTGCTAGTCCCTCCTAATAAAGAAATGGTTATGAATTTCTTAGATACACTATGGCTTATAGTTGTAAAAAGTTTCTAGTATTTGTATTTCTTCTTGCTGGCTGAGGTTATCTGCAAGAAAATACATTAAAAAGATACAACTCTTTTTTTTTTTTGCTGTTTTTCTCATGTCTTGAGTTGAGTTTCATGAAAGTCCTACAAGATGATTTGTCAGGAGGAAATAATAGAAATTCATCTACAAATTTGTGCTGTGTGGAACTCATAAATCAACAACCAGTAATGCTGCAGCCTTCATAATACAGTCTACAGAATTTTGTCACACTCTAAAAATGCATTGCAAGCTTCAATTTTTCATAACAGGAGTAAGGTGGAAAGAAAAATAAATGTGCGGCAAAACCAAATCCCTGTGATGCTGAAATGATCATGATAAGGTTCACCCTAGACCATTACTTTAATTTGTCATCCTAATGATCCTAGTATCAGCAAGGTCTTCTGTCCTTATAAGCCATGTTCTATTTTAACATAGTTCCATGGCAAAAAATACTATAAAAACAAACTACCATTGTTAACATATTTTACTACACGCCCTGTACTTTTGCTCCTTCCCTATCTTTGAGATTTGTGTGCTGCTCTCTTCATCCATCGCGAGGAGTATTCAGAAAGTAGTTGGGTGAGTTTTATGTTACAGTATAACAGTGTCATGGTGTTACTGTAAAACATTCCAGAAAGAATTTCCTGCAGCAGTGTTATTGCCATATAAATGCAGGATGGCAGAGTAAAAGCGTTCAGGGGATTCACTGTCTACTGCTGCATCCCGATGTTAGCACACTACATCAATATGCTCATACAGCACAGTGACATGCATGGAATACAAATCCGTATAGAAAAGCTCCCATCTGGGTATGAATTCTTCTAAAGAGATTATAAAAGCACTGTCATCTCCCCCCTCAATGTTAACACACAGTACATGAAAAACAGAAGAATATGGATGGATAAAATCAATTAAAAGTTTGGTGTGCTGCCATATTACTTTGCTAACACATTACCAGCACACAGTGTTTCAACACAGAGGCCACACGACCAAATACAATTACTGTCACCATGCGATGAACTCTGTGTTAATTAACTGATTAATGAGAACCATTTTAGAGCAGAAACTGTCATAGAACATAGTTTCTGGAAAACCTACCATAACTGCAGAAGAAGTTGCCGAAAACACGTTCCTTGTCTTCATTTGTATGCAAAGAGAGAAAGAGTATAGAGGGGTAAAGAGTGAAGTTCAACTGAAGTGAAAAAACATGAGACTTCACTCTTTTGTCCCGAAGAAAAAAAAAGGCTAAATTAATGCTTTAAACAACTGGGCTCTGTAGTTTTTAGCAAAGACAACTCAAAAAAGAAGCAATGTTTGAATTTGTTGAGGATTATTTTCCACCACAGACTGAGTGCCCTACTAAGGTATTTGTCACAGAGACGTATATTTGGGATTGTCTAAATACAGATGGTGTGGCTCATTGATGTGTTTTTTTTTTAATTTAAAATAACCTATAGCTTTGGCTACACAGACATTACTGGTCAGTATTTGTCGAGAAAGTCCTTCAGCCAAAGAGGATGAAGGGTCAGAGGCTTGAGCCACTGTAGCCACTACTCTGCACATCTCTGTGTAAAAGCAACCAAAGCCCTGTTACTTACCAGAGAGCTTTTAAAAAGCCCTTCAATGCAGTGGCATTCTCACAGTGAACCCTCTCGATCGAGCTCTGTCTCCAGACTTCCTTGCTCTTTACTTGTTGTTACCAATCCAGGCCAATGCACTCCCAACTAAGTGGTTACCCTGAGTCTTTTTGCTCTGATTGCCCTTGAATGGTCCCTGTGGCCAGCTGTGGTGTAATGGCCGCCTCCCTGTGGGACAAACAGCCTCTCAGGAAAGCAGGAAGGGACAATTACTAATCAATGTGTACAGCTCCCCGATGACACCCAGAGGAGTGGTGTTGAGGCTCCGCCACATTTCACCCCCCGAGGCTTTAGGAGGAAT
Organism: Bovichtus variegatus; assembly: GCA_943593645.1. Classification (NCBI taxonomy): domain Eukaryota; kingdom Metazoa; phylum Chordata; class Actinopteri; order Perciformes; family Bovichtidae; genus Bovichtus; species Bovichtus variegatus. Next base: position 815,411 of record CALSCE010010657.1, on the reverse strand, counting down.
CGGTCTTCGTCGGAGAGGTTGAGCGGATGTTTGACTTTTAATGGTTCAATTGTGACGGACCACAAAGCCCTACCAACGATTGATGGAGCGTACAAATGGGTAATGGGAGATGAAAAGTGTTCCCTTTGTTTTCTTTTGTTCCATATCTTTTTGACATATTCTTGCGCTATTTAATTTTCTGTTATTTATTGGTTATCGTGCGGTTGAAATCCCATAGTTTCTGTTACTTACATTAAAATCCTATAGTCTTTGACACTTTTATAATTGTGGAAATGTTGCCATTTTACGGTTCATCATAAATCTTTAAAGCAACTATTCACATCACGTTTCTTCATTTATAATTTTTTTAATTGCTCTTGTTATTAAGAAAACATCCAATACATATACTTTGAGAAGCAGATGAATAGAATTTGTACAAAAGCAGATGTTTTGTCCTGGGACTGAAAGGATTAAATTACATTCCGAAGACAATAAAATGTGGGCTGTCGTGCCCCACTGTGAGATGTTATATTGCTTGAAAACGCTTCCTGCGGATTGGTTCACAATAAAAATACAGTCACATGTATCCCACGGTTTTCACTTTTACCTGATGTGCATGAAGAACAACACTTGTCAACACAACACATCCCTCTTCAAGATTGTGTGGAAGTGCAATCCGTCTGAATTTCTGTCAACTCTTTCGTTTTGGCTGTATTACTCCCCCTTGTCAAAAACACAAGGAAAGAACAAATGTATTATTGGGGTTATCTACCTCGGTGGGTGAGTGAAGCGTATCGTCTACAGCTGATTACATCATTCTGTTAGTGCACCTGTGTCTGACAGGAGGAGCTCCACCTCCTGCAATGAGGAGACAAAGTGCTGGAACAATCCGATCTGATTCACTTACAGGCACGCTGCAGTCACAATTCACTGACAACTGCTTTAAATCGAGCATGTTGCAGACTGACAGCAACTAAGAGAAAATAGACAGGGGACGGCAGGGTGTCTTTCTGTCCACCTCCTAAAGTGACATCAAGGACAAGATGTTTGGTTTTTGGACCCAGAGGCTTCGGTTGTTGGACTTAAAATCAGCTCTAGGCCCCTTAAGACTGCGCAGTTTCGGCTTGTATGAGGCAAAAGTGAACAGTGATTAAATCTTTGGTCATAAATCCAAAATCCTCACCAAATTCTCACAACATGAATGCTGCTACAACCCACGTCTACAAACCAAGCCAATAACAATACAACATTTTAGGATGAAGTTTGGAGGAAAAAAAGTTCACGTATGTGTTTTTTTTTTCTTGTGGTGTGTTCACAAAAAGCAAAATTTCGGAATTTGCGCTGGGCCGCGGTTGTGTAAAACTTGCGTCATTCATGTGTTACACAGAAGTTTAGAAGGTCATAAATATGCTAATGGTGTGTCGAGAAAGCGTTAAGATTCTTCTCTTGACGCCCTGACGCTGTTAGGACGTCAAAAGTACAGAAATAACTTACTAAGAAACTTAACTTTGTTTAGTTAGCACGGAATGAGAAGAAACTAAAGAGGAAATGATGTGTTGTTTCTAATTAACAACAATATATAGTAATATAAAATGAAAATATATTTAATCTAAAATCCATCTAAAAATCTCTACATAAAAAGATAAAATCTAAATATAATAAAAAGAATGTGCCCACCTTCAACACAACAACACCTTCTCACCTTCTCTGTGCTGTTGTGGGCAACAGAATACAACAAAAACAGTCAATAATCAATCCAGAGCATATAAATCATTTGCTTTCAGCTGGCACTGGTGGTCAACCGTACACAAACGCTACCAGTCCACAGTACCTGTCAGCTCCTGTCAGCTATAGCCGCGCCCGCTAGGCAGCCAGACGGGCCACTTGCCAAGACAGACTGCCTGTTATGGCCGAGCAATTTAAACGGGTTGCAGGTCTATCAGCAGCAGCATGAAGCAGTACCTCTCTGTTCTTCTGCCGTGGTCTCCTGCTCACATGAATCTGAAAATGTAAAGGATCCATGTCCTCTTTTTCTTATCCTCGTGTGTATCAGTATGTCTCCCTGCAATGCACGTTTACTGATGAAGTAAGTTGTAGTGATGCTCCTAAGTGAGGAATTTTCTCAGCCAAAGTGACCTTATTGTTCTCCCGTCAGAAAATGTTGATGACAATTCACCAATTACAAAACATTTCTTTCAACAGTGTGATGATGAATCTTACTGTATTTTCAATGGTAGAAATGCATATAATGTTCCAAAAATACGTGGACGTGTTTGTTTCACTGCAGCCAGTTTTTTACCTCCGCTGCAAAATGTTGGAATAATGTGAATTTGACAAACATTCATTTAGAGGCCAAGTGCTTTTGACCCTGCAAGTTCTTGTTTTAAACCAATATGGCGGGCTAAATAACGTCATTTAGTCGTTGTTCGGGCACTAATTATAGTTGAGAAGCTAAAACTTGCAAATACTAGTATGGAACTTGGTTGTTTTAAACACACGGCGATTTAATTCCTAGTCCTAGATATAATATATGTTTTGTATCTAAATGGCCAGTGCCAGGTAGGTGTTGCAAGGCTGTGTAGGTGTTTGTTGGATGGGGCACTGGTTGTCGCATGCCATCTGTGCAGTTAATTCCAGTTTGGGGTTTACTTTTTAAACACTAATGTTGAGCAGTAGAACACTTAACGAGGCATAAATACCACATTTTAGGACTTTAGGGTTCTCGTGGCAATGGACCTCAGCGAGAGTGTGTATTGGAGGCCACATGGCTCTTTCTCCTTATTTTTCTCTTTCCTTCAGTAAAAATAAATAGGCCTAATGGCGCTCCAATTCTACATGCCACTTTCCAGCAGATGGCGGCTCCATGTGAGGCTTAACTAATCATAAACATGTAAATAATGCAAGGCACTCTGGCTGAGAGGGCTTGTTGTAGTGAGGGAGACGGAGAGAGACGGAGGGGACTTTAGGCTTCCCCAAACAGGATCACCCTGCCGGTGAGCCAGAACAAGTCCTGATCCCACTCCATGGCAAATTCCTTCATTTAAATGATTTACATATTAATAGAGGTCATTCTCATGATGGAGTAATCAAGACTTCATGTTTGCTCGTGCTGTCATGAATATTTACCGATGAATTTTGATTAAGAGTTGGGTATAAGGCTGCGACAAGGCCTCCAGGGGTATTAATGAAGTTCCTTACAAATGAGAGATGTGAGCACCGCTGTAAGGCACTTTTGTTCTTTTATCAGTTTGTGTCCGCCTACTTGATGAGTGAAGTAATCTCCAAGACGGCAGTGAAACAATATGTTCCCCTTGACACAAATCATTATTTTCAGGTGGTCCTTCAAGCTCATTGACTTTTATCTTCACATTTTTTCGAGTAACTTGTTCCCCTTCAAGTGAAATCCCACTGATAGAAAGGCCTATAATAGTCATCCAGTGATTGAGGAGATATTAGCTCATTTAACAGGCAATGAGCTTAGAAAAGGAGGTTAACAATAGGCCAAGAGTGAGTCTATCTATCTCTCTATTTATCCATTCATCTATCTCCTATATCTTGTTTCCTCGATTTCTTGTTAGTCGTACATAGACACTGTTGAAAAAAAGATGTATTTATAAATATTGGAACATATCAGAAAAGTCTTCCTGTTTTGATCGTTCTGGTCATTCATCAGATGTCACATTTTTGAGACTTTCCAAGATGCGTTGACTGTAACACTAAAACCTGCCTTCAAACAGGGCCCAAACATCTTTTAGCCATGTCTGTCTTTGTTCGAGCAAAATCTGGTTATAAAGGTTAATGAAACACAGGGAGGTATGAGAAAGAAGGCAATGACCCACATAGGTAAACAGCTTTTTGAGGAATGATGTTTTGGTTCAAGGGCGACATACTGATCGAGGGCAAATAACAACTTCTTTGAAATTAAAGCACTCTACTTCCTCTTGAAGAAAATAGAATGCCACCTTCTTTCAAAGAAACCTGTAACGGTGGTTGATTGGATAGGTACGTAGAGCTATTCTGTAGATGAGGTGTTGATTTGCAAATCAACACATAAAGCATTGAAAGGCATTGAGATAAAAAATAAACGTTTTGTAGGTCAAAATAAAGAGGAAATGCATTTTTTAGAATTGCCCTAAAATCTATGTAATAATTAATCACATGGCAAAGCTCCAGATGAAATGTGTTGTCTAGACTTTTTGCGCCCGGGGACATTAGGCAGGAAAATGGAGCATGAATGTTTGATAAGGTCCTTGATGACAGTCTTAGGTGGTTGCAATGAGCTGCACTATAAACTACAGAAACTGGGTCATGTGATCTATTTTGCTTCAAGCCTTGGGATTATGACACTTTTGTCAGCGTGTAAACAAATCTGGTGTTGATGGAGAAAAATGACCTCACGCACTCATACTGTAATCGTCGTTGGCAGGGTGATGTGGTGAGTTTCAGCTTCAGACCCTGGTTCCGCCGCTTCCAATATGCCTCTGATCAACGGTCACTGATTGCATATATGTGTCAAAGCCAGGTCCAAGAATAGCTTTTAAAATTCAACAAAAACAACATATATAACTGTTAACAAAATGGCCCCAAAAGTTGCTCTAGTACAGAAACATTAATAATGCATAGGATGTGTAAAATTGCATTAAATCTGTCTAAATCCTGAGTCCAGAAGCAGCTTCCTTGTTTCTCAGATGTCTGTAGTTGCTGACTGCAGCACTATATCACAGCAAACACGCTCAGCATTACAACACAAAAAAAATCAACACTCCACCAGACAGTGAATACGAGCATAGCCCTGCACATTTAATGGACAGCAATCAACTTCAGACATTCGCCACATCAAAGATTAATTAGATGATGGGACTACTCCCATGAATCCCTGATGAATTTTAAGAATCTGCACATCCGCAGTTTATTAGAAGCCTGGTCACCCCCTGCTGTGGGAGAGTGGGCGCAACCCCATAAAATTTTCATCCCTGGTTCCTGACCTTGTCTGGTACATTTAAATCATTTCATATTTTTGTTAGTGTTCTTTGTGTGCCACATTGACTCATGTTTGGGTGTGCACACCTCACAACTGCTAAAGTAACGCACCAGATGGTTTGTTTGCACCGAACCGTCTGAGGAGCCGTCATTGGAAACTGTTTGGAAAAGGGCAGGCACTTTCAAAAAATAATTGGCAGGTGATTGGATAAACCATCTGTCAATCTAGCTGTTGCCGATCTTGCCAGTCATGGAGAAGAGCAACAACACATTTTCTATCGAGAAAAGCTTTCAGTGCCCTTCTTTGCTCTTCTTTCAATTAATAAATGCCCTCCGGTTCTGACATAATTGATGCTATCGCGGCAACTATGCTAACCTCTTTAAGAGCGGCCATTGTTGTTTTGAAAGAACAGTCGTCGTGTCTCGTCAAACACACTCAAACCCCGTCGGTAGATTCCAGTAGCTCGTAACGAGACACTGATTGGTGCAAGTAGGGCTGGGCTCAAACGCATCACTTGAAAGCTGACAAGATAGATTTTTCGTGTGCTTGGTGATACCACGATTCTTGCGAGATCTCATGATATCGCGAGAATCCAGCTGCATTGCAAGTTAACGAGACAACAGCCACAGTCAGGAAACGCGATACACTTATTCTTCCGATGCAACCTCTGGCCTTAGGCATCACTTTATTTAAAAATGCATTACTCCTGGTCAGCCTCAAGCCACAAGCCTGGGGCTGCAAAGTCTCCCCCTTCCATTTTGAGACACTATAGATTGACTTTTATTTGCCAAAATAAAACTCTGATGTTGGATAGTACATCTCTCTGCATAGTAAAAACACATCTAAGCTAGCGACTTAAAAAGCCAACTTTGAAAGTAGCATTCAGGAAAACTAGCTTTCAACGTTTGAGCTTTCTTTTTCTTGAGGCCCTTTAGTTTCCTTTGGTATCAAGCAGGATCACATCAGCTGCATTTGTTATTGGAGTGTGTGTTGTACCCCAGTTGTTACTTACATTATGCTACGGGATTTCTGGATATTAAAGTTCAAGCGTTTTTTGGATAATTATCTCTCATTGTCTCATTTCAGGGCGGCCAGCAGTATTAAGAGCACAGAAATCAGAAGCCGCTGTTCCACTGGTTGATATGATCTACACAGTACAGCGAATCACATGACAACAATCACGATGAGTGTCACTTCACTGCCGCAGTGAAGCTGCACTCAAGACTTTAAATGTAAAATAGATGTCACTTACCTACACCAGGATATAAAATGAGAATATTAACTTATAGTGGATGAAATCATTTTCACTTCTCTGAAGCTATTTAAAGCGTTATTAAATGAAGCATGCAAACCTGTCGAGATACACATAAGAAACTGCACTCAAAAGCATGTATTGTCTTGAAAAGTGGAATTACCTTGTGGTCCTGATATGCCTTTTTAACATTTCCCACAGTGATTTACAGTAATCGACCACTTAGGTATACCCTTACTCATCACTGTAAACAAAACCTTTGCAAAATTATGACTGCCATATTTTTATTGTGGCTCCATTGACAAATTACAAAAGAAAACTACTGTATTATGATCTAAATTGAATTCTGCAATGTAGGAGCTGCAAAATTATTAATAATTTACAAAATGAACATCATGCTGTATTGAAGAAGGCGTGGAACAAGTGATTGAGACCATAAACTCTTTAGGAAAATGTTTAATGAGGTATTAGATCAAGTGAGAAGAATGATAATTTTCTCATTGGCTTCTCTACAATCTGACCTCTTTTTGCAAACAGTGAACTTGCCATTCGAAAGAATGCAGGCAGGTTTAAGACACTTCCGCATTCGCTTCACTTTTCAGACAAGGAGGTTGCCGCTTGGATAAGACTCACAGTGGCAACTGGAATATAATATTCTTCAAAGAGGCATTTCAGTTGACTTCAGTAAACATAGTGATAAGCGAATGAGGCTCTTTCCACCAGGTCAATCAACATGCGTGTAATAATAAAGATAGGTGAGACTGACATGAGGTGAATTAAAGAGTTACATTCCAAAATGAGAAATACACCACTTGAAAATCCTGACACCTACTCCCTCAAAATAATTGCTGCCATGAAAGTAAGGAGATTAGGAGAGTCTATTGATGCTCTAAGTCATCATCTGACATACAAACAGATAAGTGCGTGTGCGTGTGTGTGTGTGTGTGTGTGTGTGTGTGGAGGGGAATGGGTGTTGGGGGGTGGATCGGCGTGTCTGTTGATGGAGACATTTTGGTACAGAACTCTCAAGTCATTTGTTAGATTAGATGATTACAGTAACTGATCACTGCAATGACAAAACAGAAAGGATTGGAACGTGCCCATTTGTGAAAACCCCAAAAGGACAGAGAGACACATACACAGCAAGGCATCACTGTGCATATAACACAAACATGCATTACACAATTGAGCATTTGTTCAATTATTTACTTGACATTTAAAGTCTGTAAATGCCCTTTCACCAAAAACACAAGCCAAAGAGTAAGGAATGGATTAAATGTTTATGCGCATTTACCGTCAACTTTAGTCATTACCATATCCCTGGCGTACAACATTAGTAACAAGTGTTATTTCTAAGGCCAAAGCGCACGTATTCAAATACATTAGTTTGTGGGATTAACGGGTTACGTCAAAAAAATCCTGGATAATATTAGAGTATAGTCTTAGCCTGCAAGCTGTCGTGCTCTTTATATGCAGCTTCAGCCTCCGGTTTTGAGCGTGATATCATATGTAGCCATTATGTGCATATTTATGACCCCTTTCACAATATTTTAAAATAAATCAGCTGGAAATAGTTTTTCTTAACCAATGTTTAACATATTTAATTTGCTATCTATAGTTATAATTTCAGCTGGCAAAATTAGTCAAGGGGAAAGTCTGATTTTGTCTCCCTCCATCTGAAATGAATGATTCACTGTTTGAAAAAAACATTGAAAATATTAAACCAGCATTATCATGGTAAACTGCTGTACGAGAATGTAAACCTTGACATGTGACACAACAGTAACTAAGCTTAGCAAACTGTCAATTATATAGTACTGCACTCATTGCTAAAACTCCTTGGACACTTTTCTCATCTCAAATCTCACCATTTCTATCCATGTACAGATAAGTTATGTAAAATCAATTCCTTAATTAAAAAAAAAAAGCCCGCACATGCTGTCTGTCTTCTGAAATCCCTGTGGAGGATGACTCATGTTTGCCAAACAAAGCTTTCAATTTAATTAATGGTCAAAACTCAAGAACAAAATGAAAATCATCTTTCCAGTATTTTAGTGTTCTATTTGTGTTTTATGAAGAACCACACAGATAAGAGGATGTAGTCACGTGGCCACTTTGTGGAGATTATGTAGAATACGTACATTTGCCATGAGGAATTAAGAAAAATATCATGTATTAAAGCCTATTATTCTTCACTATTTTATAGATAGACAGGTGCAGGGGGGAAACAAGATAGATGGATGAGAAAAAACTATTCAGGAATAAACCAAGTCAGACTGATCACAATGAGGAGGAAGAGGAAGTATTGTGTTTTGAATATACAAATAATGTGATGTTTTGGTTTCTTGAGTCTCCCAACACCGTAATGTTTGTGTTTTTTCTTGATTATCTTTCAAAATACAGTCCAGCAGAGCTGTCATGGCCATGATCTATGAAAAATCCCACTCCCACTATTCTACAGCCTAAATTCTTGCTTTATGGGGCAGGGAGACTTGTTCGCTCTTGAACCAATGAATAATATTTAAACTCTGCCTTGCTTCAGTGCTTCCTCAGACGGCTGTATAGAGACTTTCATCTGCTGATGCATCCTATGCTGAAAAAAGGGTGATTTATCAATTTTTGGAAACATATTGTGATGAATTGGAGCTATTTTACAGTAAAAACATCACTTAATGTTCTAATGCAGCTCTAATGCAGTAGAACAAAACATCAGTAACAAACCTTAAATATAATATATATATAAGATTGAGGTGTCTCTAAATTCAATTGCCTCCTGCCGAACATGCAGCTGTTCACAATGGGCAATTTCAAGGCTTTCTCTATGAAGTCCCCCTCCCACTCACTGCTGAGCGACCCCCGGCCCACGAGCCGAGTGAAGGAAACAGCACGGATACATTGTAGAAGCAGCAGCAGTAGGTCATAAGTGCCGTGTACCCTGTGGCCATTCGATAAGCTAATTTGCATGCTGACCATGTTGGACCCAGCCCCGGTCACATTTGCATTTCACAGGTGGATATTGCAGCAACCTGATCCATGGCACATCGATACCTCTTTGTTGGTAAGTGACTAAACCACCATTCTGCCCAATTCGGTAACAGGTGGTCTTTGCCTTCTAAAAGGACACCAACGAAGAGGAATTAGAGGTGTGTAATTAGTTTATTTGACTGTGCAAACAGGACCAGTGTAAAATAACAAAGGAGGCTGGACACTGACTCTGGAAAACATCAAGGACAACCGAACAGCTGAACTGAAATGGGCAACAATTATCTTTAGCAAAACCTCCTTTTCCTATCTAATCCCTAATGGAATCCACACCTTATTTGATTAAGTAATTAGTAAAGGTCAGAGATACACTTTGATTAATAAAGAATACAATCAAATCAACAATTACCACAATAATGTTGGGACGTTTGGTGTTAATGGGTCTTAAATGGAGTAATTGTGCAGAGGAGCATGACACAGTTACATACTGTGCTGTAGCTCCAAGATAATTATCTCTGTCTCATTATCCAACCTGTTTATGATTCTCCTCTCCTCTTTGGTGTTGTGGGCCATGGATGCAGCTCCGGTGCACGCTGAAAAATAGCCAGGCCGTCAATGAACTGTCATGTAATAACCGTTGGGAATGTGATGCTGCTGTGCCATCGTCCAACTAAATGTCAGCTAGCTGAGTCCCATAAAAGGAAATCCCAAAACCAATTTCAAATCTCGCTTTGATTTCTATGTAAAGGAAATTAATCTGAGCCTCGGTAAATTGAACATGGGGCAGATGACTCAAAGACATCCTAGCAAGGTGTTTCATATATTACCATATTAAGAGGATTATCAGCACTGAGAGGATAGGCCAGAGGGATGTGGTGAGTTCATCTGCAGCAACGTGAAATGTATTCAATCCGTGTACTTTAGCACCTGTCTTTCAAAAGCATATTTTCACCTTGGTTGTAAAATCGTCTCGTCATTTCTAATTGAAATGCATGGTCTAACCTCTAAAAGGGTAATTGCACTAGGTAGGAGCGTGGTCCTGGCTGGAAAATGTAATCCCCCTCCCCTCCTTTATTCTATAGAGGGAACTTGCTCTTTCTTTTTGATGTACACTCTAATAACGCACACAGTACCCACAGTATATATACACCATAACAATTTTGAGGCTCACAAGTTAACTTGTTTGCTAAGTCAGGAAAAGATGTGGTCACTGAGCAGTGTGGGAGATCATCGCCCTCGCAGTCCCTTCTGAGCGACTTCTTCTTATATACGTGAATCTCGGGGCAAGGATTCAGTTTCTGCAGTGGAGCAGGTTTCCCCCATGTCAGCAACGTCAGATCATCTTTAAATTCACATCACATACTCTGCAAGCTTCACTCAGGTTTTCCACCCCTGAGAGGCTTTTCTGTGGAGACCACGCAGGATCTACTGGAATCATCGAGCTCCTTTGACCCCGTTTGAAACCTAAAGGTCGTTTTATTTTCAGGGAGGAATTGCTTGAACTTCTGCTGAGGAAGGGTCAGTATTTGTGGATCAGAGCAAAACATCAAGAAAATACTGACGTGTGAGCAATTTCAGCAATACTTATTTCTGCAATCAGAAATGAGGTGCATCATCCGAATGTAAGGCAGAAAAAATGTGAAGGTTAATCAGTCAAACGGTACTAGCAGGTAAAACTTTCAAAGATTGAAATCTTGATCTGTAATGGGAGTGCCTTTATCAGACCAATTAGGAAAATGTACATTAATAGCATCTTATGTATGTGTATGTGGAAGAAGCTGAACCTGGCTCAACACAACGCACATCATTCGCACATCATTCAGCATTCATGGTAGAATACCTTTTAGCATGTACCTCATAATTTCACCCCTTAATTGTCAAGACAGTGCTAAACTGAATGTGAAAACTTGTAAACAAATCTGTCTCAGAGTATTATAAACTGTTTGGCTACCTGATACATCTTCAAACCCACAGAGGTATTTCTCAAATTATATTTCCTGCACATTAATAAATGTATTTCATCTTCTTGATGGCAACTGCAGCAGTAGGCATTTCAGCCTTTGTTAGACAGGAAACAGTAGCAAGCTGTCAGAAAATGAAGATGGAAATATGGCGGAAAATGTTGCAATTACATTGTTTGCATCTTAAACCCCTACGCCTCCAGGACACCATCAATCAGGGATTTTTTAACGCTACTCCCTCACGTAAGCAAAAAGTATTAGGTCTGTATGTGTAGATTCAGCATTATTGAATGTGTTTTATTGTTGTTTTCAATCCCGAACGGGGTGCCAAAATCCATCATCCATCCGTGTTAGGTGAAAATTAGAGCGGCGTTTTGTATTACCTCTGGTCAATATCATGTAGGACAGATAAACTAGAAACATCCCAAAGAGAACCTTCTGCTTTCATCGTGCGGATGACAGTGTAACTGGGATAAAATACGTTTATTGTTCAATTGCTCTTGGCAATCCTAGTCAATTCCATTTGTGAATCTATCACAGTATAAACCCATAGTCAGCATCTTAACATAATGTGTTTTAAAGCCCACTGGTTCAGTCAAACCCTTTTCCCTCTCCCTGTGGAACTGATTGATATCCAAAGTTAAACAGCAGGGTACAGTGCACAGCCAATAATCACAGCATGCACAACCTTTCTGCCTCTTTGGGATGCTCTGCGACAGCCATAAAGAAGTCTGTAAAACAACTGCCAGTCTCTGTGACCTCCTGCCGAAGAGAGTTCATAGGGTTGACTCTCTCACCTAGTGGGTATGGCAAATTTATCTCCACAGGCAACCTTGAGAAATGAATGCCAAAACTGAGGGACTGAGGATGAGAGGGGAGCTGGTCGAAAAGAGAGTGAGAGACAGAAGCAAGACACGAAGAGAGTGAAATGGGGAGTGAGAGAGCATATGAAAGAAAATGACTTGGCAGTCACCCAGGTGGATCATTACCTTCTGCTCCACAAATGTGATGTAGTGGAGAAGGTGAAACTGATAGTTTGGAAATGAGAGGAGTGCGCTGGACTGATACTTAATCATTACCACCACTGCACCATGGCAGATAGCGGTTCCGGGCGTCAAGGTGTTCTCCCCTGATGTTCCCTGGAACAGATAGACAAGCTTGTTCTCCGCCTCCAAAGAGAGGAGTGTTGCATGAAGCGATTAAAAACACACTGCCCACTTTGTAACTGTCCGCTAAGCGCCCGGCAAGAAAACGTTTGCTCTGTTTCTCAGCGTTAGTTTGATTTATTGGCGCCACAGTTTCGCTGATGGTTTCACATTCGTGTACAATTTTTGCTCTGCTAAATTTAGACTATTTAATTCTAATGACTTATTAGTTACATTATATTATGCACTGTCAAAGCTCAACAACAATGGCACTTGCGACTTTCAGCAACAACAGTATAATGATGCCCGTCAGACTGTGTCATGAAGACAGGAAAAGTTGTGTGACAGCAGCTTGGATGTGTTGCTTTTCTGGAGAGTTTAACTCTGTATTATGGGCTGGATGACCTCCATTTCCAACGAGATATCAGGAACTGTAATGTCCTTGTTTCACTGAAACTTGGTTAAATCCTGGAATTACCGGACAGTGGCATTCAAACAGGTGACTCTTCTGTTCTGTCAGATCGGTACATAGAAAACGAGTCACCTGTTCGACTGCCGCTGTCCGGTATTCCAGGAGGCGAGTGTGTCATGGTGAATAATGCACACATTGAAGGAGCTGATGGGATGCATTTCACTGGAGCTGTACCTTGTGAGTTACGGTTTTATGTGACAAATACATCGATTGACTGATTGAAGAAGTCTGTGCTCCAGTTTTCTTCAGTGAGAGAAATGCCAGTATGATTTGCTCGCACTAATTAGCAGATATCGGTGTTCGCGCTCAGCTCGTTGTACTAAAGGACTCTCTAAGGAGTCGGCCGTAACTTAGCGTCTGTTATGCTCCCGTCGGGCCTCGATCCTTCCAAGCTCCATCCACCCCATCGTCCAAATATAGTCACTTCTGATTCCAAAAAAACAAGAAGGCGACGGCCAAAATACGACACTCGAAGCTTCAAAACTCTAGTCCGCAAACCTATGGGTGACTTCTCGGGAACTACGTCCACGTCTTATATACAGTATATATTCCTGATGCGCTGATGATATGCGTCAAACCATAGTGAAATGCATATGTTTTGCTGCAGGTCGACACCAGCGGTATGTGTTGCTTTTTAGTGAATGGAGGAGTCGAGAAAATACACCGTTTGAAAATGTTAGCTGCATTTTTCTAGTGAGAATATCAAAAACAAAAAAAAAGACAATTCTAAAACAATGTGGAGTGACAATACCAAGTATGACAAAGTCCAGCAAAGTTTGGCAAAATAATATCAACTCATCTTCCAGAATTTTCAAAGGCTGGTAAGTGGTTTTGGGTGACAATAGTGTGACTAGTAATAGTATGTTTAAATTCTGTAGAGAAAAGTGTATTGTTACTGCTCCGTGTTCAACAATAGAGTGTATGTTTAGTATGCATGGTACTGTGTGCTTGGTTTTGTATTAATAATAAATATGAAAAAACATTACATTGTTGGTGATACGATTGAATAAAAATGTAATATAATAAGTTCTTATTCAAGGATGAGAAAGGTGACATAGTTCTTTCATGATATTTTTTTCTGACCAGAAAGGGTCACAATCAACCAGTAAACATCTCTTCCAGTAAAAACTGAGCTGACTTTGGAAATCCGGGACGTTTTACTCAGAAAGCCACTTCACTTTGTCTGTAATTCATAAGACCAAATAAGACTTTAACAAGATATTTTTGAATTTACCATTCTTGAATTACCTTCCTGAGAAAACATGTCAATGATAAAATGAGAGTAGACACCAGCACTGGTCCCAGTGCAGAGAAACAGATACCGCTAAACTGCATCATAATGGGTTTCTCAAAGAGGGTCCTACCCTTAGCACAAGGTTGGCTCAATGTGAATAATAGCCAAATATCAGCATTAGAGTCACTCATCCTGTTGCACACTTTGAAACTAGAGCTAAAAAAACAAATTTAGACTTCTGAGAAATTGGTCATGTAATTCTTTAATACTAAAGCATATTGCTGTGTCTGAAATCTAAATACAACTTGTGACATTCAAATGCCAATTCTTTCTCCATTCTCGGGAACAAAGAAATGATAGATACCTTCTATAAACAGTATTCAGCATTTTACTATGTATGTGCCCCTCACTGAGAACAGACTATTTTCCATTTAAAATATATTTAAAAAAAAGCATTCCTGAATTTATGACATTTCATGACATTAAAAAAATTGCACATCAGTTACTGACAATTATTCATGCCATATACCGATTTGACATGTTCAGAGCAGAATATTTACAGAATGTTCATGGTGTGAGCCGTGGATAATTGGTAGTTTTGTGCCTAAGTCTAAGCTGCAAAAGCTTTGTCAAGCTCATACCGATTAATAACGTGCACAGGTTAATACACTTGAAACATGACATTCTTAAGTCTTACCATATGTAACGTAACAATCAAATTAGTTGTAAAACATGTCACGGAAACACAATCACACCATCAGCCAGCATTGACTCCATGTTTTAAACACCAGCACACACAAAGATGTTACAGTTATCTTTCATTTCTCCCCGTTTCGAAAGTTATTAACTCACTCATTTTCACAGAGAAGAGTAGAGTTAGAAAAATGTCATCATCATCATCATCATCATCATCATCATTTGCTGAGCTGATGATGCAATCTGTGCCACACTGTATCTGCAAACTTAAAGGTTTAGCAGCTGTGATCACGCAGTGCAAGCACAGAGCACGTTTAACGACATCAAAGCTGCACCGTGTCAGTGCCACGCAGATAATTTAGAGCGAGTGGTGGTGCTGTATGTTGCACATTGCGGACGAATGTGTGCATCGTGGAGAGAACACTGAGTCCTTGGCCTTTGATTCTCAGAGAGGACAGTGGCTATCCATTTCTGTGCAATTCCTTTCATCTAACATAATCAATGGTATTTCTCTAATGAGGACAAGAATGATGACTTAAAGTGCACCAACGCTGAATTAATGAATGCATGGGCACCGTCACAAACACTGATCAATACCTCTGATCAATACACTACAGAGACTTCACAAAGTGACTTTGACTACCATGGACGTTGTCATATTTTACTATTTTACTTGCCTTTCGTTATCTCTTTAAGTGATCCAAGTCGGAGATTATTATGTGGCTCCTTGAGTTTGACTGGGAACTGGAGTCAAACAGCACAAAAGAACAATATTGCTCTCTTGAAAGTCAACTTCTGCTGAGAGTCAGCTAAAATATTATTGCCGAGAATTGTGAACCCCAGTACACGGCGGCTGGAGAAATGGCAGGATTCAAATAACAAAAGCACAACAATGACACAGTTTGGTAAAACATGCCAGCTCTTTATTGTTTATTGTTGCAAAAATGCAAGAGATGAAAAGGGGCCTTTTTCTTTTTTTTTTTTACATGTCTACAGTTTCAAATGCTGTTCGAAAAATAAAATGGCATGAGGCAGTCTGAGTTGGTGCTAAAGCGCAGGCCGTCCAGGCAGCCATTATGTGATCTCCATTTAGTTGCCACATAGTGTAGGACTGGGACAATTACAAACTGACATATCCTTCATATCAATATATTTGTAAAAGGAATGAGTCATGTGCCCCCCCCCCCATATAGATTTTACATTTTCAGCAGTAAATTCTAACTCTGATCACGTTTAACAATGCGTGCATCTTGTTGTGATCACAAAAACAAAGCCGTCCAATTATCACAACAATTATGTGATCTACAAGTTCTCTTTCAAAATTCAAACTTGGATACCCACTATCAGGAAGATAAAGAAAAATGAGAATACATTTACTGTTGGCAACAAAGTTATCTCCATTAAGGGCTTAATAAAAAGTAAGGACTGCATACATAATCCTAACGCTGACGCAAGGTCAGGCAAGGCAATGTTATTCCTATCACACCTTTCAAACACGGAGGAAATTAAAAGCTTGTCGTACAATACGAAATAATACTTTAGAACAACATTTTAAAATAAAATGAATTAAAATAGAAATAAAATGATGTTTAAATGCATGGATATTTAACCCCCATCTACTTTTCGAGTATTGTGTGTCATTCCATCAGTGCCTTTAGTGGTGCTCGTGAGCTCCAATGGCCAATGGACGATGGATACTTCTGATACTATGAAAAAAGTCTTCATTTCACTACTGTGACGTTTGTCAAAGCACACTTGTACATTGTTTTGAAGATGAAGTTTGGAAGGATGATACCATGATGATGCAACACCAAAGGATATGAACACACTCGCTATCACAGCCTCCTTAGTTTCAAATGTATAAAAATCAATTTGATTCTCTAAGCTAGCACTCTCACCTAATATTCCGGGTCAGCCAAAAGTATAGCCTTTTTAAAAGTTGGCACAAGCTCATTGTTTCTGCCCGCCATGGCAGGAAACTAAACTTTGATAAGAAATAGCAATTTGGTCCCAATTTTCTTGATCAGCTGCAAAAGTCTGTGTATATGGGGAGTAAATAATGTTTCATGACTGCCACAAAAATGGCTTATTGCAGCTGTTCACAACCCTTTGGAGTCAAGCAATTAATATTGCAGGCAACTGCTTTGCGTAGGAAACTGTTTTTCTGTAAGCACGGCTGATTTAATAGTCAGATTAAATAAAGCAAGACTGAATAAACACCTGCAGCCAGTCTGCTCGAAAAGAAAAAATAAAGAAGCCTCCGTGAGACTGACAGCTGACTGAGTCAACCCCAGACAGTTTCCTCACATCACTGTCAGTTGGCTTAAACACGACAGGGAAACAAACCCCAGGTAATAGTTTCTTTACCTGTTATTCATGTTAACTTCTGGACTGACAGAATCCAATTTAAAACAAACGTTAAAAGACATATAACGTGGCTTTGTGTGTGATAGTCCTGTGGGGAGGGAGAACAGACTATATTGAGTTCATGTTCAGAATCCACCCTCAGAATAGCATTTGTGATTACATATCAAAACCCGACTGGGAAAGAAAACACAATGCTTTTGGTAACTCTGAATACACATTGACTCTGCATCTGTTTAACCTTGGCATGCTTCTTTTTTTTTTCTTTTTTTTTATATAGTTGTGTCACAGAATCTTGTGTCTCCTATAAATTTAATTTAAATCAGTATTTCTTTTCAGACTTCATTTAAGCAGCATGATACTGAAGTAAAACATCCAATCATTCTTTGACTCATCGTAAGCCTGCAGTAAGCCTCGCTGTATATAGTTATTCTTGCCCCATTTTTATTTTGAATTTCCCCCAGTTAAAACTGAACATGAATTTGTGCTGCAAATGTGACTTTAAGATGTAATAAAACTGAGTATCAACTTAACAATCCAGAGAGTGAAGTTTTTTCTCTTCCCCTGAAACGAAGTTAAATTGGCTCAATTAATCTCCGCTGTCACGCATGCATGAAGACATCTGATGAGGTGCATGAAGGTACTGAGAGATAAGATTGACAGATAAGATGGATGGATACGAGGGCCCCTAATGAAACAGATGTGCACTTTAATTGGTTCAGTGATATTTGTCAGCCGTTTTGAGAATCTGGCAGTTAAAGAAAATTAGATTTTGATCCAATATTGCTTTTTCAGACTCCATTTTGTTCATCAGCGTGAAGTGGTGCAGCACGCCAGTGTGAGAAATACATGGTGGTGCTCCCATCTACCTGCAGCTTTAACAAAGACTCACGGTTAATCACGGCACAATGCTGGGAAATAGAAAATAGAGAATTGTAATAGTTTATTTCAGGTTTGTCTATGTAGTACAATCAAATGCAAGTGCAGTAGCATGACTTAACGTTGGATATCGATTAAAATTTTTAGCTATGAAACATAAAGTTTTAATTTAAACAATTTAGTCTTGTAAAATCTTTAACAATAATAAACGTTTGCTTGACATAAAAATAAAAGAAATTCCAGCACAAACCAGGATACTGGTATATTATTAAAGGTGCAATGTCTAAGATAGGCCTGGAATTTTAGTTCAAACAAAATGTCTCTGAAGTTAGCATGCTAACTAACTAGCCCGTCCTGTCTTGTAATACCACTTGTATCTCGGAGAGGCGATAGTGAGTCACTACAGGGCCAGTCCGCCCTCGGTACAGAGAAGGAAGTAGTAGAGCTGTCCGTGCTGTCTTTTGATGGTTTGTTTATTGAATTTAATCCAAAGTGGCAGAATGACCCACACCCTCGCCATGTCGTCCACGCAACCGGGAGATGGATGGACCCCCCGTCAGCAGTTAGCTCGGATTCAGCCAGAACAAACTCCGGCACAGAGGGACTGTTTTTGGGGCCCTGCTCCCTGTTGGATCAGCAAACGTTCTGTTGCTGCCGGTACAGTAGACCTGCATAGCAGGCTTGTTGTTATAACTGATGACCTGTAAATTCAGATTATATGGACCCAGTAGTAGAGGGGAAATTCTGCCACCTATTTCTCTGGAGCAGGTGGTAACAATACCAGTGTCTATACCAGTATCCTGGTGTACGCTGGAATTATCATTTTTTAGTTTACTGTAGTTTACCCTGCACCAACTGCACCCAGGAGAAAAGCTTTGCTGGAGAGAACAGAGGCACTGCTGTGCACAGGGTATCTTCAGTTTCTTACACCACATGGTTTTTGTCTTTTAGCAGTGTCTATGACTTCATCCCAAGAAGGCTAATGGATATAAATATACACTAGTTCTTTGTAGAAGTCTGCAGTAATCATGGTCACCAATAGGTACCATGTTGAAGTAGTAGTGTAAGTGTTCAATGGATTCACTTACGATTCACATTTAACCTTAAATACTTAAGTACTACAGTATGTTGTACATTATACTAGGTTATGTTTTAGAGAATGCGGGTGTTTACTGCATCTTTG
This sequence comes from Bovichtus variegatus, assembly GCA_943593645.1. Taxonomy (NCBI): domain Eukaryota; kingdom Metazoa; phylum Chordata; class Actinopteri; order Perciformes; family Bovichtidae; genus Bovichtus; species Bovichtus variegatus. The sequence goes on along the minus strand of CALSCE010010657.1, from coordinate 796,283 downwards.
TGCTGTATCTTTCTGACTGATGTTTGCAGTGTGCAAGGTGACTTTAGGCCACAAGTGCAAAACTACAAAACTCTCCACATTATATTAAAATATTTGTGGACTCAGATCTGCACATTTGTTTGCATTCCGTATATATTTTGGGCTGACTGGAGATATGAGGTTTAGAGTGCCAGCTTAGTACATCACAGCAACGGAGATAAATCTAAAAAGAGAAAATTACTTGGGAGTTTTTTTTCTTACCGGGGCATACTGCCCAAATGTCATCAGTATATGATGGATGAGGACTCCAAACAGCAACACTGTGACATAAAGTGAATACAAAGTGCTGCCATTGTTCAGTCAAAGTACAACTTCCCATTTAACCATTTAATAAACATATTACATGATACATCATCCATGCTTTAACTTTATAAAAGGCACATATATAGCGCTAATTTACAAGCTTCAGTAAAAAAAAAAAAAAAAAGTTTGAAAATGAAAAACAAATAAGAGTTTTTTAATTTAATAGAGTTATCATTTGCTCATTTACACTGCAGAAGAAAAGTAAGTACAAATGTAGATATTGCTAGATATTTGTCCCTCTAGAGGCGATAGTGAGACACTTTAGCGCCAGTCTGCCGTCAGAGAAGAAGCACAGCTGTCAGACCATGGATGCATCGTGCCTGACTCGCTTGTAAATGTTACAGTCATGTTCCGTGTCTGTTTTATAGTTTATTTTTTTAGATAACATTCAAAGTGGCAGAAACGAGAAAACTACCCGCACCACCTCGCTTCATCCTCACAGCTGCCATGAGGCTGTTTCACCGAGTGTATATCTGTCGGCAGCCCCGGGAAACGGAGTAGCTTCAGTTAGCAGATAGCTGGAGTTCAGCCGCAGCACCGGGGAACTGCAGACTCCCTGTTGCTGCTGTTACACAGGTCCAGCAGCGCGCTGGGGCTTGTTCTGGCTGAGCTCAAGTCTCTTCGGCCGTTGACTGGGGCTCTGTCTGACATAGGCGGCTGCCGAGTGCCGGCTCAGCCGACCTCTCTCCTCCCCAGCAGGCTGCTCTCTTGAGGGAGGACAACACGAATATGCGGGTCGTTTTCTAGTTTCTGCCACTTTGGATTTAGTCCAATAAACAAAATAACGTAACGTTACACAGACTACGGCCCCGGTTAACATCAGTGCCACAGTAAACACAGATGATCAGCCCCACATGAAGATTATAAGACAGCTGAGTTTTCTGACAGGCTCTCACAGTGTCAGCAGTTTGGTCGAATTGTGTGTATTCTTGTCCACTGACTGACTGACTGACTGACTGACTGACAGGGGTAAATGCAATACACAATATAAAGAATAAATTACAATACAATGAATATGCCAAACTACTACAAATAAAATCTGAACATCGGAAATTTTATGGACCCAGTTTAGAGGTGAAATACTGCGCCATATTTCTTTGGAGCAGGTGGCTCGGACTTACACTTTGAATCTTTAAAGAAGATCAGGTGCAGATAACACAAATCAAACGCTGTCGGGCACATAAAGTAGATTTTAAATTTTTAAAAATTGAAAATGATTAATTGAGCTGAAATTGCATGTTTAAAAATGAACAAAGCATCTAAAACTGAGATCTAACAAGGTTCAAAATGACCAACATGACCAACATTATTTAACATTTTTATCGGATACACTGAAACAATTAATCATCAATTGTTACTGCTATCACTAAATACCACATTAAATAACAAAAGCACAAAACAAAGCAAAATTAACATAAAGTGCTTATCAAAGATGTGTTCAATCATTATAATTTTAAGTCTTTTTCACAAGAAAAAATGATTAATCATGTCATAACCAAACTATCTAGAAATTAGAATTATTAGAAATGTGTTCTCCGCTGCATTAATCATCTTTCCGGCTTGTCAAATGAGCTCCCAGCCTGCAGGTTATTTGGACCCAGGTGGAGACGCAGAGTCCTCTAAATGGCTGTACAATTCAAATCATCTTTCGGACATTTATGGCCCGATTTTATAGTACAATGTTGCTGTAAATATCAAGAGTTGTTGCATGGCATCGCAGTGAGGATACAAAACAAGTATTACGCTTATTTCTCCTTAGCTGAGGGGCTTACTTAGGGTGAAACCCTTAAAATGTTTCCTCAATAAGGGAAAAACATTATGGCATTTTACAGCTGTAAAGTTTTTACAGTTTCCATGGAGACGTTATTAATGCCTCACCTGTTATCGTCTCACAAAGCTGGCCGACAAATAGTAAATAAAAATGGCAGAGCAAGACAAAAAAAAAAGAATTTGTCAGAGGAGGAAAATAGTATACTTCTGGAAAAAAACGCCATAAAAGAAAGCACATATTAAAGAGTAAATTTGAAACTGAATGACTCGGCACACCGTTGACCTGTGGACATAAGATACCTCGCCAACAAGGAGCTGGAAGAGCACAGCTCTTCGGACAAATCTAAAAACTGTTCAAAAAACTGAATTATAACACAAGCTCTCTTGTTTGCTCGACAACCATAACCAGCATATTATTCAAGAAACATACAGTATAGTCTAAATGTTTATTTCCTACCTGACACCATGTATTATATTTGTTGAGAGGCAATACAATTGGGAGCACAATATTTAGAGTCATAACTCTATAAAGTTTTCTCACTGTGGAGGATTTCAGTGAAACCGGCCCTCCGCATATGTGCTTGAGGTCAATACAACATTAATTTCCTCAACTTGCCTATTCAATGCCTACTTGTTTACATACCGTACAGACCAAGTCATGATTGAATAACGCATTAACATGTTTCGACCATCTTATCTCTGATTTTGCAGCGGTCTTCCTGAGTTGCCTTGTTTCTAAAAGCTCCGTTACTTTCCTATTGTTCCACTGCTGTGTGAGCAATATTAGGAGTCCTGGGACGGAGCGCCGATGGACAGCTTGCGAAGGTTTCTCTATGCATGCGTCTTGAATAATTGATGCCTTGATTGCCTTGGTATTCATGGACACAAAAAGGCTTTTCCTATTCTCTGTCTCACACACTCCTCAAATCTTAAATAGTCTCCCCCAGTGGAACAATGCACAGGGAAGCAGGTTATGTGGCTCACAGACATTACAGTACAGCCAGTGTCCTTCATCACCTCAAGCTGCTGTTATTAGACATAACAATGTGACAAATTTATTCTATTCATTATGTGCTACTGAAATCAGTATTGCTTCTTATCACCACTCAATAAATACTCAACCTTGGCTACATCACATACAGCATACTGTATGTTTATTTTAATCAACAATAGCAATTTTGGTACTATGCCTCTTTTCCCTGGGAAGTATACACTTAACTACCACTCGAGAGGAAATATTTAGCTCTGCTTGAGATGCATGTCATAAACTGTGCACCTAATCTGTGGTGACCTTGCAGAATCTCACGCTCCATGGAAGCATTAACTGTCTGTGTTTGCCTCTGCTGCTCTATAGTTATTTATTCATGTTCGCACTCTGCTGCTGTATAAATCCCGTAATTAAAGGGGATTTGTGTACAAAGAGCAGCAATGTGCTGGAGGCTCTTAATTGAGAGAATTAGTGGCGAAGAGTGCCATCCTGCATGAGGCCCCTCTACAACAAGCAGAGACAGCGAATGCTTTATGTGCCCAAGAGCACTGGCGTGATAGCAATCTCACCACTCATGTCACGGCGTAATAGACTGGTTTGACACGAACGTGTGAGAGGCCTCATTGACTGACCATTAAACAATTAAACTGTCAATCCTCTGTCCTTAAAGGGCTAATTACCTAGCCTGACATGACATAGTCCATTGACATGAAATTGCTCGCCATTCCAGCTCCTCCAGGGTTCATTCAGTGGGACACTATAAGCATTGTTGACATGACAGCTTTGGCACGTGTGTGACTTGACGTATTTAATCGTTGCTCAGAAATTTAAGAAAAGTATTTTTTTTGTGGTTTGTTTTGTCTTTCGTTTATCTCTACTCCTACTGTACCTCCTTGCTGAAAATAGTAAGAAATAGTAGCAGCGTTTCTTCCCATCCACAACCACTGACAGGAGCCCCCGGATTTGACAGTTCGACTTATAATAATAATGATAAATACAGGGCTGGAAGATTCTCTTGTATCTTCATTAGAATCCATACTTGAACGCTAAATATAGTAGTTGTTGGTAGACAGTTACAATCTTTTGATTATACCGGTTGGTAAATGATGCATTAGGTGAAGCTCATACCATCTTTGGTCCACGTTCCATTGTGTTCATGTGTGAAACAAGAAAATGTGAAGTCATTTCCAGATATTTTTTCATTTCATCAAATAAGATCCCCATTAGATTCATTGTAACCTAAGCTAGCCTTCATGGGGTCCACACAATACACAATATTTACATAATACAATGCAAAAAAATGTTCCGTTCCGTTCCAATAGTAGCTCAAAGTTTTCACTTATCCCGTGCTGTGAAATATCTCAACATCCACCAGATGCATTGGCACAATGACCAGGTCAACATATTCAGTGTCAATTACAGTTCAATTTGGTTTATGTCACAATACTTGCAAGATGAATGACATTCCCATTAGCCTCAGCTGTGGTGTTAAATGGCCGTTCACAAACTCTGATGGTGACCATAATACACAAAATGAAACCTGCTAAACATCAGCATATTCGTATTGCCATTTTGTTGTGTTACATATTAGCATGGCGTTAGCATTTAGCTCAAAGCACAACTTTACCTGCACTATGTACAGCCTCACTAAGCCTTTCGACTGGCTGTAGCCTCTTAGTCTTGTTACAAAGCTGTCTTTTAAATCAATAACCATAAAAAAATCCAATATTCACGTGCTCTGGCTATGCAAGGCCACCCTGTTGTACTTGTTTCTTCCTGCTTGAGATTTAACTTCCTGACATGTTGTTGCGTTCAAGTCTCAAGTTAGGTCTTTAGAGAATCAAGTGTCAAGTAAGTCAATTGGTAAATGCAGAATATCACTAAGTAGAAGAAGCAGGCTGAAGACAACTATTCACAACAAGGAGGTATATTACAATATTTGAGCAAAAAACAACCCCTGATTTGCTTCAAACATCAGGGTTGATGTATAGTGGTGAGAGAGGACGTGATGTTGGAAACTTCCCTCAAAAGACTCAGGTGTGTTTTCAGGCTTGAGGAAAAACTGATGAAGGTTGTCTTTGCATGATCTAACTGTATAAACAGTCCTCCGCCGCAGACACCAAATCAGCATTTCCAGTGATAGGTAGGCAGAGACCACACACAGGGAGGTGGTACCCTTCTGGGATGGGAAAGAGGGAGAAAAGTGTGTCTTCGCTCATCAAGTCTTGTTTTGGCCTGGGGGCAACGGTGGCACTGCGACTCTCAAGTCAGCCAGTCAAGGCTAGAAAACCAGGCACACAAACAGATAACTGGTATACAGAGAGAGAGAGAGAGAGA
>CALSCE010010657.1:749321-790836 GCA_943593645.1 Bovichtus variegatus | reverse complement strand
AGAGAGACAGACAGAGAGAGAGAGACAGAGAGAGAGAGAGAGACAGAGAGAGAGAGCGAGAAGGGAGGATGAGTCACATCTCCTCCTCAAATTGTCTGCTGTACTGAGAGGAGGCTGCGGGGAATAGCAGAGCTGGTGAGATGGGAGTTTCCCCAAGCTTCCTACATGGCTGAGGGCAGATGTAGAAGAATACACACAGACAAGGAGGCACACATGTAGAAATCCAAGCTAAAGATTCCAAATGTGTGCACATTTGGGCATTTACACCCACAGATGCTCAGATTGTATCCTCAGAGCTGAGAGCAGGTTTCTAGAGGTTGAGGAAAGAAGCAAAAACAACATACTTTTTCTTCTTTGCTCTTTTGGCGTCCCTTCCCTTCCTGTGCCCACTAGTCCCCAAGATGAGTCTCATAGCAGAAGGTCTTTCTTGGCTCCCTGAGCTATATTATTTTCAGCATCACAACCAAACTATACAGAAACTCACTTCTAAACTTAGAGCGGATGTCTCTGCCATCAGCAATTACCGAGTTGATGCTAAACGAAGTAACAGTCTGTAGCCCAAGTTGGCCCAAAGCATTCATAAGCTTTCTGGGCAGTTTCCAAAGCCCATCGACTCACACAAACACTTTGCTCTTCGCCCTTCCTCTCGACTACTGCATCAACGTATCCTCATACAACGGCTCGTGTGATATCTATGATATGTATGATATATTCCTCGTTAATGTCCAGCAACACGTGTTAGTTTCCCAGCTTTACATGCACAGTCTTTTCAAAATAAGCTTCCGTCTTCACAGGAAAAACTTAGGTTCAGGCAACAAAGCGACATGGTTAGGTTCAGGAAAAGGTCGTTGTTTGGGTTTAAATAACTACAGAAGTGGCAAAGTTACATGACAAATAAGTTAACATTTGGGTAAAAATAACTTCGTAAGTGACGCATCTTAAGTACGGAAGTTATGTGACAAATCAACATTGACTTCTGATTTCACATTGAACACGAGCAGCTCCTGATAACATTCTCTGCAGACCAGACAGCCGATTGGCTCATGATGCTGCCTCTTCCTTTAAATTCCACAGGTAATAAGACCCTCTAAACCACTAACCTCTCTTTCCATATGTCAGGCAGTGTTTATGGCCCCTTTATTGGGCCTATTACATGTGCATTAGGTGAGGCCGTCCTGTATTGAACTTTTCTTTTGAGAGCTTCTTCGAATGGCTCTAATACGAAGTCCAATGTAAAATTGGATATGTGGCTACACCTCAGTGACCTAACAGATGTTCTTGTGTTTTGCTTTTTTTCCACAGGCACATTTACAGTGTATTGCAAATTTTGTGGATCTACATAGTACTATGTGTTTGCAACTGCTTGCTTAAGTGCCTGAGTGTGGGGTTTGTATATTTGTCTATGTGGCGGCAAAACCGGCAGCATCTGCTGGGAGTTGTGCACCAAAGATAGCTGAGATGCCTGGCTGCATATGAGAGGGAGCTCTTGTGTGGTTAGAGTAATGAGGCCCTGCATAGAGGATTGCTGTTGAGTGACAGAGAGGATTTACGCCAGCAGGATGTACGGTCAACTGGGAGGAAACATTCGTCTTACCACTGAGCCGCTGTCACAGACACACAGGCGGAGAGCATATATGCATGTCAAACACACACACATAGTGGTAGAGATAATGCACTTGCTGTCACAATCAACAGTTCTATATTATCATCTGGGAACATGTTGAGAGCCTGGAAGCAAACTGACCACTGTTCTGTGGGTGGTTGAGTGTTAAAAGGGATTTTAGCATGAACGATGGTCTCTCCTGCATTATCAATGGAGCTTGAACCACCCGAAGTCTAGCTGGCTGCGTTGATATGTTCATGCAACATGGGTCTTTTATTTTTAGTTTGGTCCATCATTCCTGTTGATAATAAAAGTTAACTTTTAAAATCTTTAAAGTCCAAATGAACAAAAAATATAGGTTTTAAACAAAGTTGCATGTTAACCAATCCTGTGCAATTTGTGATGATTAAAATAAAATTTTAAATTACATTTTTTAATTTGAGAGCTGAGGGGAACTGCAGTCTGGTGCTAATTCTCACTACAAATGACGCCCTTTAACATTTCATAAAGTAATTTGATCCATTGTTACTGTAATATGACAACTGTGATAGGTGCATCTTTAAATAAAGCACCTTACATAATCTAGCTAAACTGTCAAAAATAAGACAAGTTCTTGAAACCAGAACTTTGCTTGAACTCAATCTTGTCTTCATCCGCCATCCTTTATGTGTCTATCTATTTCCTCCTTTCAATTACTTTTTCCATCTTTGCTTTTTCTGGCTCTATATCCTCCCTCTCTCCACTTCACTTCTATATTCTCTGTACACTCAGCTCTCTCTCACCACATTTGTCCATCTCTCCTTCTCTCTGGGACAAATGAGGTGAACAGGACTACTCTTCTTTCAGCCCAAGACGGCTCCTTATCCACCAAGGGCATAGTTGTGTGTGAATAATGTCTGAACTGAGGAGTAAATATCCTTCTATGACAAGTTGTTTGGATTGGTACTCATGTGCAATCTGATGCTTTATGTATCACGGCCTAGACGGCCTGGCCGCTAGCCTTGCTGGAGAAGGGTTGCCCTGTCAGTGCCTGTGAAACACTGAGAAGGAAAGGAGCCTTTCAGGGCAGGCGCAGAAATGCAATGCTGCCCAAAATGTCACTTTGACTTTGAGTTGTTCGGATGAAGTGCCTCACTGAGGTAATACATTTGATATGCTGCAGATTTAAAAAAAAAAAAAAAGTCCATTTAGGATTGTGGATCAATTTTGGGTTTAAATTTCTGGGAGATTAAAGGCAGGAGATTGGTATCATGTTAATCCTGCAAAATTACATGCTCCAAATAACCCACCGGCTGAGGTCAAGCTTTACACCGAACTAACTTGAGATTAGCTTCAATTAATGTCACACACTGTCCTTGCAGGGTCAGTTGTTTGAGAGCTCATCGGGATTATTAAAATCAGTCCCTCTTTATCCCCGTGATTTTCACTGTCATAATCCATGCATTGTTTGTCTTGACACGGTGTAGGGTCCGTATGTATTTACCATTCCATTCAGCAGTCCCCTATATTTATCTAACGCTAAACCAATCACACCGATCAACAGAGGTAATCAACAGTGAAATGGCATCACTTATCTCGCTGGAATATGGATAAGCATTCATCCATAAAACTATTTGGCAAAGAGGTTTCAGTTAAGGGCATCTGAGAGGGCACAGCCGGGACGAGCTCTTCGCTTCCTTCCTCAGACTCCCATTGTCATAAACATCCAAACACGGGGTTCAGTTTATACGAGTTCTGCTTAATGGGAGTCATCCGACGGCGTAGCCCGATGCGCCTTCATACAGAATGCACTGAAGGTGTTAGTGGCAGCCACCAGCAACGGCACTTAATTCCATTCTCAGGGTGCAGACTGCTAGTTTAACTACTGTGGGCTGTTCAGGAAAACACCCACATACACAAAATCTCTGTGCACAGACTGATTATGTGGCATACATTTGTCGGTCCATATACAGGGGAATTTTAACTAGGACCTAGACGACGTGATTCCAGCAGAGTTTGTGGATTGGGGCAGCGGGCGGGCAAGCAACATCATCCACTCGGCTCATGTGCTTCATAAAAATGAGCCACTTATTTAACTTAAAGGCACAAATGCAAATGTTTTTCACTTCGGAACAAAACCTTGATATGAGGATACGCTTTAATTTCCACAAATAATCCACCAACAGGGTGAATAAATCCCAAGATCAAACAACTTCTTTTTTCTTCAGTTTTTCTTACATCAACTTTTCTCTTTTATGTCTCAATTCAAAGCTTTGCAAGAACTCCCACGCATGTCTGATTCTTAATGTCACCGTCCGCCCTCATGAATGGCTGTTCACATCCTGCATCCTCAACAGTAAATCTAACACCTTAAGCTGTGGGATCATTAATGCCGTTTCCTATCGATCATTAATCCAATCCTCGTTAAGGGCAACATTTCACTACTTAGTCTTTTATTTTCTGTAAAGCTGACTAGTCAAGCATTTTTAATTATGTAAAAGTGCAATTACCTAAAATGGATGTGGGATCAACACAAGGCACCTTTTCTCTTCAATGACAAACAAGATGGGTAAACTAGAATTTATTGTTTAATTTGGGATTTAATGCTGTGAGGGGCAGATAGAGGTTCAACGTTTTAGTTCATATGTTAGACGGTATTGAAGGGGTGAAGATGGATTTTAAGATATATTTACATTGGGTGTTTTACTGAGAAATGACTCACTTGGCTCATGAGGAAACTAAGAAAGTTTCCTTTTCAGTCTCTATCTAACACAGTCTCTATTTCTATCTGAATCGTTTTAGCTTCACATATATTCTTTTCACTTTGATATCTTACTAAATCTCTGAAGATCTGTAATTATAGATGTTTGCAGTGCATGGCATGAACTCGAATTCAAGGTGTTCTCAATCTCATTCCTTTGAGAATACCTCAATATGTAACATCATGTGCTGTTCAAACTAATGATTCATATCATATTGACGGCACTGCTTGTTAACAAATTGTTACAGGAGGCTGATTCCACTTTCTCAGGAACAGAATCACTGAAGTGAAACCTTTTAAAGATTTCAGCTTAGTGATAGATAACAGAGGACTCTTAAAACTCCCAAACCTTCCCGTCAGTGTTGTGACCTGCCAAGAAAAATCATATTCCCATTCAAGGTCCAGTTAAAGAGTGGTGAAGGATTACAGATGGTAAACAGTAGCCTGTCTCCGATCCTGCATCTAATATGCAACGTTGATGACTGATAATGTATTATTAATGCTCCATCCCAGCTGATCTTGAAAGGCCAGCTTCTGACCATGACTATTCATCTCATGGATATTTTAGTACAATTTCTAATGGAATATGACCATTACACTTCTAGAGGTGCATGATGAACAAATACGTGCATCCACTGTCAGTGAGGGTTAGTTTGTGGATCACGGAAATGACTGATTGAGGCATTTTTTAAATGTTTGACCCATTTCTAGTACACTACTTTAATGAGAACAGAAGAGCAACAAAACCCTCTTAATGGTGACCATAAAGTAAATGCAAGGAGAATTGAAGTACCTACTGACTAACTGACAACCTTCACTGAACACAGCATCATGATGTAACCTGCTGCAAACAAAAGCTCAATGACCCCAGCACCACTCACTACATAGAATAAATAATTCCTCTCCTAGAGAAATGTTTGACACATAAATATTACACAACATACAGTATGGCTTGGAGCTTGGAAAAGTACATCAAATGCTGATTCAAAATAATCTGTACCCTGTAGCCTGAACCTTAAGCGGAGACACTTCATGTGAGTAGAAGTAAGGAAAAGCCCAAATGTCACATTAAATCACTCGATTTCCCCCAATCACAATATCTCTTACTAAAAGGCAAGAAAGGATATTTAATATAGGCTCTATATACCTACACAAATATACTATGAACTGTGCTTATCTTTGACCTGTTAAAATCTATATTGCTTGGTATTTTTCGAGGTTCAGTCCACACACACAGCCAAACCAATGGAGAGCCGAGCAAGGCCGGCGCTTGTTAAGCGTGAGCCGGCAATCGGCTATGTTAACACCACGGCAGCTGTTGGGTTAGAAAGAAACAACAACTAACCATAATATTTCTATGAATACATTTATAATCAAATTGACACAGAAACGTCAGCTGCTTGAATACACACATCAGTCCGACAGGGCTGGCTAACCTAACGTCAGTGGAGATGATGCTTAGCTCGCTAGCTGATAGCAAACCTGGTCCGTGACTGTATAAACCATATACTGTAAATAAAGATCTTTATACAATACATGTGTGAATCAGACTATCATTGTTGTAGGAAGTAAAAGTTACTTGAATGTTGAGTTGCCGACCGTGACTGCTTTACTCATAGCAGCTGTCAATCACAGCTGTCAATCATTACGTCTCACCCCCTTTTTATAGCAAATATCAAATAACTAATTAAAACCACAATTTTCAGAAAAATTAACACTTGAACACACATCAGCCTGATTAGAATTACAATACAACCTTGAGTTTTTAGTTTGTCACATGTCCCATCCACTAAAATGGAGGGGCGGGCTTTATGAGCTATACTGTGGACAGCTACCAGGGGGCGATCGAGATGTTTTGGCTTCACTTTAGGGAGCTGTCATGTCGTCAAGGATTATCAAATGCTTACTTTTGGTGAATGTAAGATGAATCTACAGACGCAAATAGACAAAGTGCAGTAAAATATTTGTTAAAGTATATTTTAAAGAAGACATCTTATGGAAGCAAAGTAGCCAAACTCTCAAAATTGACGAGTGCACGAAAATAAAAGTTTTTGCCTCTAGTGTCTCGTATCTCTGACTTCATTACTTTAGTTTATTATCACTAACTTTATTGATCTTAATCTCTTCATATTTATGACATGTCCTTAGTGGATGGCCAGATCCCATTCAAATGACAATAAAAAATGAATCTCTTTAAAATCAGCTTCTAAAGATCTGACACCAGTTTGGATAATTTCTCATCTTGCCTGTACAAAATCCATTCTGTGCGTCTTCAGACTTGTCTTCAACATGTCCTGTAAATATCTAATGTCAAGAGTTGCCTTTGAAATGCTTCTGGCAAGATGATTATGAACATTTGTTTTAACAAAGCCTCAAATGTTTGAGTGTGCCACACTAACAAAAATATTTCATGGCTGCAAATCACTTGTAATCCCATTGAAGCACATTACAGTTCTGGTGGATCTGAAATAAACTTCAGACGCTCGACATGCTGCTGGGAATACTCTCACTGTTCCTCTCTGCATATAAATTTTCAACAACGCTTGAGTTTAGAGCATTGAGATCTACTCACCAGATGCAGTGTATCCCAGATAATCAGGTCAGGGTATGCTGATAGGCTCCAATCCTTAAAGTTTCATTACACCAACCATTTCATGAGCACCATTCTTCTCTGCGGAGTTGATCTATTTCACTGTCATGTGGGATGGCTGACTAGCTTTTTGTTTCACCACCAGACTTGTGTCCTTGTGTGCTGTTGATTCATTGCATAGAAAGTAGCCGATTTTACAGCAGGTGATGCTAAAAAGAAGTCTTATGTCTGGAGGCTTTCTTCAAGTTTGTGTCTGCCGCAGACAGAATAAAAAACCTTGGCTAAAGCTGCAGCCACGTGAAGGTTTTGGCTAAGTGGTGCTGTGCTTCTGCCATCGATGTTAACCAAAACTTCCAGAAAGATGATGGAGGGCAGTGCATTTAAGACATGGGAGCTTTTGATTTAAGAGATGAGCATTTTATTTTTCCAAATAAAAATTGTAGCAGCCCAATACATACTAGGCATGGGAGATTGGACGAACATATCAGCTATGGTCAGTTGGCAGAGTACACTGGCGGTTGTTATTTTTAGGCGATTTTTGTCCTTTTATTTTCGCTAATTAAATGGTCTGCCTCTGTAGAACGAGAGCCGCTGTTCAAAGGCAGAGAGAGAGACAGCGGTGAAAAACAGCATGTACAGTAGAGCCGGCACATTAAGGGTTTTTATCGACCAAGGCAGAGTTGGCGATTGTTGGAACAGCGGAATCACAAATCAAGATGGTTTTGGTTATTTTGTTTCTGTCGCGTTTGAATGTAGTGTGTTTCACGATGCTCTGACGCTCTAATGAGGCGAGTGGGGGCATTGCACCGCGCTGCGCACACACACACACACCCACACACACCACTCAATAAGCCACTACCAACTCTCTCGCTCTCTCTCCATTTGGAATAGTCCTGTTGGTTTCATGCACAACCCTCAATCAGTCATTTAGGTGCAGCCACAGCTGGCACAGGACACACGACTCAGACTCCCATTTTCTTTGCTCAGCTTTGTTTTTGTTCTCTAGGCAAAATCCAATAAAAGAGGATTCAGTCATGAAAGCGAGGGAGTTTATTTTACCCAATTGTGTGCTAAAACGCCTCTTCACTTGTACAATTGAGATTTTTCACTTTCAAGTAAGGGATGCCACAAGGCCAGACTTGTAATGAGTTTTGGAAAACAGGGGGGAGGAAATATTTGATTTCCTCCTATTACACTATGTTTATTGATAATTTTACCATTTTATGCCACCAATCTAAGACACGCACCACATTATGTATTCTCACTCTCAGACGCTTCCGAGGCAAACTTCCATCGACATCAGTCAATCCCCTTCTGCTATTTACCGCCACTGTCTCCATAACATCCTCCTCTTATCAACTTCCTTGTCTGCTCACTGACCCAGTCATTTCCTGTTCTTATCTTTAGCATGGTAATTGTCTGCCTTATTTATTATACATTATACAGACAAAGGTGCAATCCATCAAGTAAGTACGCTTCTCTATATCAATCATTTACCTTTGCCATGTAAAATAGGGCCCATGTAACTCATCTATGGCCACACATTGTCGGTGCCTAAATGAGTGATTGCACATGGTGTTTGTATTCACTTCCTCTCTCTGTCTAGAGCTGATTAAGTCTAATTCTACTGCCTTCGTGATTCATTGTCGTTCAGCTTTAGCGACTGATGTTGATCTCTTTTCTTTTTTTTTTTCACCCCAAGTCCTAATCATGTTATATAATGTTTATTTCTCTAGCATGACTTGGCTAGTTCTGTTTATAATGATGGACCCTACCTGTTTCATTGTGCATAATAGATTTGATAAGGTTCCTAAAGCCACCCCTTTGGCTGACACCATCACAGTGCTCATCAGGATAATTTATGGGTAGCCGTGAAAGATTCCTTAAACTGCAGTCGACCTTTGAGGACTACAGATGTGTTTCAGCACTGCTCCTTGAGTGCAGACACACTCATAAAGCAGTGTCACCACATCTTGGTTTCTGATTAATCTCTGTGTATAAAAGACCTATTATGCCTGCGCCATTTCCTGACCTGAGCTCTTTTTTGACCTTGTAGTTGATTATGTGTTGCATGCTCCAAAGCCTGGAAAGGATGGGTGAGTAATTGCATGGGGTTAGTGTTATTAATCTTGCATTCTTGCATAACATTAGGTCTATATTAATCAGATATTTACATTGTTTACCCTGAATGTAGCCATGTATCCACACAATTTGCTGTTTAAATTATGATGCTGTTGCATTCAGAACCCATTATCTAGCCTAATGGTCTCCAGTTTCCCTTTTATGCTAAATCACATCTGTGTTGTGCAATACCGTAGCTTCACTTAATTCTCATATCAAGAATAGTTCAACATTGTGGGAAATTAGCTTATTTGCTTTCTTTGCTGAAAGCTTTTATATCCCACTCTAAATATCTGTATGATAAATATGAAGCTACAGTCAGAAGCCAGTTAGCTTAGCATAACGAGTGTAAACATGGGGAAACAGCTAATCCCCCATAAAACCACACATTGTCGTACACTTCGGTTTTTGCACGGACTAAACAAACCAGATATGTCTTCATTAGTGAGCCTTAGAGGTGCTGCCAGGTGGATTGTGTTACCTTTGACAGAGCCAGGCTAGCTGCTTCCCCCTGTTTGTAGTCTTTATGCTAAGCTAAGCCTATCAGCTCCTGGCTGTAGCTTCAAATGTAGACTGATAGAAGAGTGGAATCAGATCTTCTCAACTAAATCTTGGCAAAAAAGCCAACAATCTATTTATTTCTTTTATGTACAACTTTGCTTTGCTAAATCTTCGTAAAAAGGGTGTGGATAAAAAGAAAAAAACAATATCAGAAGACTGGATCCAATCTTGCAATAACTCTCATTGCACTCTTGAAAACCAAAGGGTCTCATAAATGATTATATCCCCCCACAGTCCTGCTGTAATTGCTTCTTCAAAAACCTACATTGGCTGAGACGGGACAGCCTATATGGACACTGCAACCCACTTTACTGGGCCTTCATGACATAATTCTCAAACTGACAGTGGCTGTTGTTTCAGGGTTCCTGCTTGGAGACTTGGTATTGATTTCCTCCCAGTGTTTTTTTCCACAAGTAATATATAGCTTTAATCTAATTGGCGTGCAGGAACTTTGGGGGAGTGATGTCTACTGAGACATGTGTTATGTATTATTGCTACCTTTTACACTGACCTGGTGTCAGCTGTCTACACTGCTGACAAAGCACCTTTGATCAGAGGGGAATAATGTCACAGGGAAGCTCTGTAAGATGGTAAAGGGAAAGAAATCATTATTAGATCATTCAAATAAGGGTTTGAAGTTAAATCTGCTCACACAGCTCTGTTTTGTGTGTAAAGTGTGTTTATGTATTTTTTCTGTGCATCAGCAGGCATAAGGATTGATGCATCAACGTGGTAAGATGTGGTTTATAATGTAAAATATCTTCCAAATGAAACCTTTTTAGTATGTCCGGATGTACAATCTGTTTCCTTTTTCACATGTTGGTGCGTACAAAAACACCCCTTAAAGTTTAGCAGATGAAGCAAGTTTTTCAAGATAAAAAACTCCTTTACAGTCTGATGTATAAAACCCCTGACAGCATTTTACAGTAGCTCAAATGGTGCATTCCGATTCCACAGACTGTACATTTAAAAAAAAAAAAAAAAACTTTTGAAACTAGTTTGACTAATGTATTTGAGACTCTTAATCATCCTGAGGAGCCTCAAAATCTAAATTAACTCATTCAATGCGCAGTATTTTCTCATAGAAAGCTAACCCATAGAATAAGAATAGAAATCTGACAAGCTGACGGAGAGCTGACCAAGAAAGAAGCCGCCGTTATTGTCTATTCAGTCCTTGGACCATACAAATTACATCAAATGCCAGGTTCACCCAGGGGCCACTGTCTGCCAGACAGATATTCTTCATCCAAGGGCAGTGTGACAGCAACTAGGTCCTACTTGGCTATTTACATTTTCTTAGCCGTGGGTTTTTAAAAAACTATATAAAATGACTCCTTCAAAAGGGCAGCACAACGTCCTATGGTGAGACGTCAGACAAGTTCAGTGCACATTTCCCCTAAGAATAGAAGCATTTTGATCTAGCCGCCATCCTGTGGCATTAGTAAAAAGTCAACTTTGATAAAAGGCAAACATCATCCAGATTTACTCGGGCCTTGCCTCCAGACACCTTCAGTGGATATCTGTACCATTTTCAATCTCACGCTCTTGTACCTCTTGAATCCAGAGTGTGTTCCTCGATGTGAGTGGTAGACATATCGAGAGATGCTGAGATTACCATTTTGTGTGGCTTAATACACTTCACAATGCAGCCAAGCCTGTAATCATCTCCAAGAGAACCAGGATTTGCTATATTGTAACATTTCTTTAAGAGCCCATTGAAGCTCTCTTCAATTGCCTTAAGATGTTCAGCTCAATCAGACCATGATCTGCTGTTTTTACTTCCAACGCTGTGAGTCAGCTCCTTACTGTCCTATCAGCCATGTGCTGTATTGTAGCAGCGGCTTGTCTGGCGGTGAAATGTTATCACTAGGCCCGGGTCTTCATCAGACTGAATGAGGCCTGGGAAGATCAATGCACTTATACTGGATCGCTTTACTCTACGGTGTGCATAATGGGTTGATAGGTTGTTTCATAGAGCTCTAAGCCTGTTGAGTGTGTGTTGTGAGAGAGACAGTGTATATGTTTGTGTGTGGGCTACGGAGGGGGTGCTACATGCAAGGATGAGTACATGATTGTTTGTCTGCATGAGGTAAACCCTCGCACTTAAAATCAAAGCCTTAAAAACTCAAGGTTAGTGATCTGCAGTGACTATTAGAACTATGATCAGGCCTAAAAACAATCCGGCTGACCCCTTCATGAACCGGCACAGTTTCTGTCCAAGCCTGATCCCGAACCATGGCAGCATATTTTTTAACCGATGAAAAAGCGGAATTTCCACTGTAAATAAAAAACGAAATAAATATATAAAACATGTCTTATAAGTTTAAGTAGGGCTGTACTGAAGGTATTTTTATAACTCTGTGCCAGAGACAGCAAAGGCCAGACGCATTATGTTTTTGGGTTGTCTGTCCGTCTGTCCCATTTTCGTAAACGCGATATCTCAGGAACTCCTAGAGATAATCTTTTCACATTTTGCACAAACATCCCCATTGACTCAAGGATGGACTGATTCGAATTTGGTGGACAAACGGTCAAGGTCACTGTCACCTCACAAAACACGTTTTTTGACCATAACTTTTTTGAATGAACACGCTAATGATGACTTTTTTGACAGACATGGATGTAAACTACAACTTGACTGGTTGGTGGAGGCATGCAACCGCAATGCAGTTGTTGTAAGGTGAGGTGCAGTGTAGCATGATCAAACGTGAGGAAAAGAAAACATTGCGCTGGCAGAGAGGTTTGCTTGAAAAATAGGCAGAGCTTTATTTATTTATTTTAACATGAATCAAAGAAACAAAACGTTCTTCATTCTACACACAACAGTACTGGTGCTACTCTTTCCAAACAAAAAAATTATAAAAAATCCGAGTCAATCCAGTCACATATATAGAGCCAGTCTTCTCAGTTCAAACCGGCCAATCAGGTCGGTACTCTACAATAGAGAGTTGACAAGGTTAACAAATATATATTGTTTTTCTTAACTTAATTATACCAACAAGGCTTCAGTTCATTCTTCAACATGTTAACGTAAATACTGTACCTTCAAAATAAACGAATTATTCGTACATAACTCGGTATTTACCTCAATTAGCTGGCAATACATCACACATCATTTAACCAATCGCACCTGAGAACCCACCTACTCATACACCACATATAATGACTGCAGCTGAGGCGTGCTTCCTCTTTAAGCACCGGCACAAGATGGCTTCCACAAAGGACTCAAGGTTATGGCTTTCATGACAGCATGTCTGTTTAATATGTTTTTTAAGAAATAAACTTATTTACAACAAATGTTCCTTTGCCTTGGTTATTGAAAATTAGAACCATAAATGAAATAAAGGAAACTGAAAAACGGTCTACCTTTCTTAACATAAAGGCTAAGCAAATTGTTAGTCAGAGAGTTGGTGCTTCATCACAGCAGTTTTTACATACAAAGCTTCTGTGCGGCTTAGTGCGGTAGGCGAGAGAGAGATAGAGAGGGGGGTTGGAGAGGGGAAGAGAGAGAGAGGAAGAGGGTGTATGGTGGATGCACGCAATATTTCTGTAATTTATTAATAATAATACTGTAAATTGAATGTCAACGTCATGAATGAAGCTTCGAACAATGAGTCTTTTCAGTGCGGTAATAGACATTTGTGACTCCAACGTGTACCTTTTCCTACCAAATGTAGGAGCTTAGCCCAGCTGTAATGCCATTACCAAAAAAATAAAAACAGGGAAATTGGCACAAACCTGACGCTATTCAAGCCTGTGAGGATTTTTGAGAATTTACAGGCCAGGCCCAATCAGGTTTGTGCAGACAGTCAAAGCTCTCGTGACTTTTAGCGTCCTGAAGTATGGCAAGAGCACCGCTGCATTAAAATCCTCATTAAACTTTGTTTTGCCACATAAATTAAAAGATATGAAATCAGAATTGCTCCTCGTGTTTTAATCATATCCCAATACTCATAAAGTCATCTAAGCAGCAGACCTCGTCCACTCAATTAAAATGTAAACTAATCCTTTAAACCAACATATAGATTCTCTTCATGGATCCAGAGACACACCGCAAAAGGGAATAAGACCCCTCTCAGAGAGGACGGTGTTTACTGTGGTGCTTGTGCCATATCCCTCTTCAATTAACACCAGCAAGCTGTGTCGAGAGGTGGCAGGGGTGCTGACAGGTAGGTGGGTGTTTTCAGCAGCCAGCCGATAACACTCCGCACGGGGGGTCTGCACAGTCAACAAAAGGACACGCCAAAGGTCTTCTGGACAGCTCAGTGAACCCGGCTTTTCTTCGACCCCCAGGCCACCACCTGTCTGGGCAGGGCAGCAGGAGCGGGATCAAGAGCCTGGCAGCAAAGTGGCGCTGGGCCAGAGTTAGCAGCCGCAGCATTCAGCCTTTTCACCACCACCCAACATGAGCCAGGGACACGTGAGAGAGAAAGCACTGTATACCCGTAAAGGGAGGGAGGAAGGAAACTAGCAAGGGAGATGGAGGGGGAGATAAGTGGTGTAAATAAAATAAAAAAAGTGTTTGCAATGGTAAGCTCTAAGAGGAGCGATGCACCCTTTAAGAGGACGTGCAGAGGCGTCTTTACGGTAGCGGTTTCTTTTCTTCCTGTGCCGCACTCTTAACTGAAAACGGAATGGCAATATTAGACCACATCTGTCTCACCGTCTGTCTCTTGAAAGGGATGTTTAGAAAATACCCGTTTCTGGTCTTTTTTTTTTTTTGGTTTTTGAAAGGTGTTAAAAGAGGGTCTGTAGTCGCAAGAGGATGCCCACCACCACCACCACTGTTTTCACCTGCACCACCCCCTGTTTGTTAGTGTGATCGCTGTCCCTTTGGTGGCTCTGCACATGCTGTATCTTCTCGCTGCAGGGCCTGTGTAGGAACTTAAGAGGGATGTCCCCTCATCAGAGCCGCTTTCCTGAGGAGTTGATGTAGGTGAGAGATGTAGAGGACATAATGCACGAGAAGAAAGTACGTATATAAGGATAGCGAGAGAGAGAGGGCGGAGAAAAGAAAGTGGGAATGCAGCGTGCCAAAGCTTCCCACCCACCACTTGTGTGTGTAATCTCCCGGGGAAGGGCTGGATATCAGGGAAAGAGTTGTTGTGTTGTGAGGAGTGCTGACAGCTTCGTCTCTTCTGCCCCCTACTGCAGAGGATGTGTTGATGAAATTGATGAAATTCCCTTCAAAGAGAAGGGGAAAAGACTGGTACGGACGTCTACATTTCTAGCTCTTTTTCTCAGAGGTAATAAAAGTATCTGCACTTTGCACTTTGCAATTGCTATTTTATAAGTGCATTAATCTGTGGAGTAAAAGGGCAATTTTACTGCTACATAGCACAGATTGACCAAACTACTTCACATACAAGGGCGTGTTGGATTGATCGATACCAACGAGAGGTTTTGAGGGTTTTTATTTTTTAGATTTTCAATTGATAAGAAAAAGAGCCTCTAAAACATGTGGTTTTGCTGGTAACTTGTTTAAAAAGCCCCCCAAAAAAGAGTAAATGACAAGCTGGTAATATTATTACAGTTTTTTACATGTTTTAAAAAGAAATGTCTCTGATCTCTGTGCTAATTCACTGCTTTATTATTCTCTTCTGTGAATTGTAACATTATTGTTGATGTCGGTCTCATTCTTTATTTGTTTGTTAGTCTCTGTAAAGCAAATTGGACTGAGGTATCTTTAAAGGCGGTGGAAACTTATTTTTGAGTTATATTACATAAACACACTACTTGTTACAGTTTGTGGTATTTTATATGAGGAATTTCTGTGTTTGCCGTTTTTGTTTGTGCTCTCATCACTTTGTTTGAAGTAGGCAGAGCTGATTTAGAAAAAGTCAAATGCACCAATCAGGACATTAGGTGGGTTGTTTGGTCACTGTCAATCAATCGTGATCAAACCACACTCACACAGTCCTTTTAAAGCAGATAAAATGAGTTTTTGAGCATTAAAACATGTGAATTAATAACACCTCAAGAGTTGCTGTTTTCTTTAAACTTTGATTAGTGCTTATTAAATCATGAATATTTAATGATGCCGCAACAATTCTTCCATAAAGTTGGGGGAGTCAAGAGACAGATAATACATTTTAAAAAAGGGTTGTAATCAAAACACCACAAATGCTGCAATTCCCGTAGTCTAACCAAAAACATATTTTAGTGAGAAATTCCTCACATGGTAAATGTGACTGCCCCCAGATTTTAATACAGATTTTATTTTATAAATGTATATCCTTAAATTCTAAACCCACATAATCCCAAAGACATCATCTGGGGTTATTTTTCAGGCTTGACCAAGCATGCTCCAGAGCCGCAGAACAACATTATACAACAGTTTTTTAGCCGGCTAAGTAGTGCTCTGACAAAAAAGGTCCTAACTCAAGGTTCACTTACTTTTACGGAGTAGAACTTTGTAGTAAACCAATATTGATGTGAAATTTTGCTATAAAGTGCTACATAAATAATGGGGACTTGACAATCTACATTACACTACTCCATTCTATATTTGCTTTAAGAATTGTATTGATTCTTTAAAGAAAATTTCCCTCATAGAATATGCATTTGCAAGGCTCTAAACACAAAGCGGCCGATACCACTAGCTGCTCTTTCATTGTGTTTCACTGTGCTGGTGTTTACAGGTATGTCGTGGGTGGAGTTACACAAACCAATAACACACATTCTGAGTTTTAAATGTACTTCTTGAGTTAATATACCAGTTAATACAATTGAATAAAAAGGTGTTACTTTTCATTCAGCGCTCGTGCTAAAAGAATCAGACTCTGGCTTCCACAGTTGAGAAAACTAATAAGGGTAAATAAGATCAGGAGTATTTGCTAACAAAGGGTTGATGTGTTTCAACGGGGTCTGGTTTGATTAGGGGATTAACAAGTGTGTTGACAATACTAAGAACTTAATATACACGCTATCCTCAAACCCACCGCTCCAAAGGTATCCTTTTCTGACATATGCTACTCACCATCTGTTGTCTCCTTCTCATGGGCCACATGTTCTGAAAATCAAACTCCCATTTGTCCCCTAATTGCTGCAACAAAATCGTCTCTTTTAATATCTTCATTTACCCTTCACATTCCTTTGTGCTGTATATCCTCTCTTATTCTAGCTATACGGTCGTACATAATGTATGCAGAACCACGCATTACAGGAAGTCACCGTGGAATTCATGTTTGCAAATTAGAACAATAGAGCAGTGCTGTGCTAATTCACATGGGGTGATTTAACAATAATTCAGCTCGACTTTGTGAAGGTTAAAATACAAACTCCCTTCTCCCCCTCCCATGCTTCAGCAGTCAATGGTGAACATTCATGAGGGGGGGCACCAATCCCGCCTTGCAGTCCTGCAGAATATTGGCTGTCAAGAAACAGACACGCAATCAATCACAAGCAAAGTCACAGCCAACGTGAAGGATACCAGTCCTCCTTAGGCCTCGTGTTGGTGACAAGGCAGTAGTTGCATAACGTTTGACATCGCAGTGCTGTAGGTTGAGATTAATGGACACTGAGTATATGTACTTTAAAGGGCACAAGATAAAAAATGTGTCTGTCCTCCTATGGGGGAAAACAGAATTCAGCGCTTGTGGGTGCAGAAAAAAATGGGCCTCAATCACCCGTACCTATGAGGAGGAGATTAACAGTGGAGATACTGTAGCACAAAATCAAGTGCTGAGACAGGACGCTTGCTGGGTCCTCTTAATGGTCTCTGCTTCTTGGAATGTTTTCAGGATCATGCCTCGCATTTTATCTCTTTTTCTCTGTTCCCTCTCAAAAATTTGGCAAAGTATAACATGAAAAAAAAGAGTCTGCTGCTGGCGGATTCCTTTGTGTATGATTGTTCTTTGCACTGGAGTCCAAAATATAAAGTCTTATGTGGATTCCTTTGGAGTCTTTCTCTTTCTCTTGCAACTCTGACAAACCAATTCTCTTATTTGAAATTCTCTTAAAGTCGGAGAAAAGGATCTGAAGACCTTGATGTTTAAGTCTTTGCAACAACTCTCAGTTCTCCAGCCGAGGCAGTCACTTGATGCTGTTTTGCTTTGGGACATTTCAGCTATGAAATAACTGCTCAGACGCAGTAGTTCAGGAACTCATTGTAGCAAGAAACACCCAACTGTGTCACCATCTCAAAACTCAACAGTTTATGTCGATAAGCCTGCCATTCAATCTCCCACTCTCCCCATTCCAAATCCCATCCAGACCAGATGTGTGGATATGCTCATGCTTTTTTGCTGTTTCAAGGGGTTCCGGGACGCCGACGTATTTTGCTTTGATCCTTGCTCGGGCTAGCCATAGATTGCTCTGGATTTAGCTGTGATCGGATACTTATAGGATTTATCAAGCTTTCACAAGCTGCTCTCTACAATCACAGCCATCATTCAAATCATGGCTCTGTGTTTGCAGCCCTGACAAAGAACATCATGTAACGCAAATCTTTGCCAAATCCATGGACATTGTCAGTTGGCACATCTTGCATACTGAACTCTAATCCCCGCCAAAAGCCGGTCAGTATTTTGTGAAGCAACACGGGAAAGATGTTCACCAAACATCCTGATTACAGTTTAAGACTGGAGTGCGTAAAAGGCTCAGAGAAGTGATCAAAAGTGATGACTAAGTATGTTGTAAACAGATGGATACGTGATTACTCTAAAAATAACTATATGTACCATTTCATTTGTATTTGGGAATTTAATTATTATAGGATATTTTTCTAATATTTCCAGTCTCTATCTTGACAATAAAAAAAAAATTTTTTTTTTTATTTTTTTTTTTTTTTTTATTGTCAATGCCTTCCAAAAATCACCCATATGAACTTCCAAAAACATTTCATACAAGTGTCTCTACATTGCTGCGTCTTTGGTTAAGGTCTTTTTAAATTAAAACACCTTGGAAAAGATTATTTTCATGGAAGACTGTTGGAAGGTGATGGGACACAATTTGCAATCTCTGGTGTTTGTCATAAGTCCTCCCTAAAAGTTGTTGCAGCAGGCTAACAACGTCACACTACTTCTGCCTTTGCTTCTGAGACAGGAAAGTCATTATCTGCACGACTGCTAGAGATCAGTTGCGAGGAAAACATAAACATGGTCCATTTGAACCTTTTGAACAAATGACCACTGCTGTTGTTTTTCTAATGAAGACACCCTTTTAATTTTTGCACCTTTTTGTGCCAACATGGTCCTATAAGGACCCCACATATTTCCACTATTCACTGTTCTTAATTCAAACACTGCAGAAGGGCATCATTAGAGGCATTCCTCTGACACTGTTAATTAACAGCCAAAACTTGTAGCTAATAAACAGTGCTTCAACTAATTGAACTGTCAGCTGCATTGTTCCTGGTTGTTTGTCGGGAATGGATGCCATGTTGGCGCTCCGCAGTGTAATTACCAATGTCTGCCCCACTGGGGGAAGGGATCAATCTTGGGTGACACCAGTGGTGGATACCTCCTGTTGTATCCTTGAGTATTAGTTCTCCGTGGCAGGGAAAGTTTATCATCATGGATAGAGAGCGTCCTCGATGACTACGGGCCGTACTGCAGCTCGCCTTGTCCATTTGTAACACAACAACAGCTTCTCTGGATCACAGTCATTACTTCTGCCACTCAGATTGCAAAGAAAACAGAGTGAATTCCAAATTTATGAACACTGCCCTCTAAGCACTATGTCATTTGATGGACTCCTAAACGGTTGAGGGAATTCAATTAGGAAAGGAATAGAGTTTTGAAAATGTGGCACTGTGCCCGCCAGTTACTCAGGGGACATGATTGATGTCTGTGAGTGGCATTTAGCACAGCTGACCCTCATTCAGATTACCATCTCATTAGCATCAATAGACTGAGACACACAAAAGAGAGCAGCGGCGTCGCCTGAAAACTGCTCCGAGGGACCAGCCTAAGGGAATTTCTTGCGACAAAATACTTTAATTCCATAGTTTTAGTGTGGCATTAGGGGAGTGGGAGTGAAGCTGCATACAAATCAGATACCAAAACCCTACAATGTCAAGAATTATGCCCTCAGCCCTAGATTTTCAAGCTAATTTAAAATATGTTTTCGATAGTGAGGCTGCCATGAACGTATTTGTTGTTCTAATTATGACAGCAAGTCCCAACTGGGAGGTGGAGTCTTGGTTGAACATAAGGCCTTTAAATGAAAGTATTTGTCTACATAATGTATGAAAGTTAAGTTATGTGTTCATCAATAATTGGGCAATATCTATGAAATGTTGTTTACATGTTCTCCTTAATTAATGTACTGCAGCCACAACTAAAACCCAGACTGCGACTCATCAGAACAGTGTTAGCTCTTTGAGTTGCCTGAAGTGGGAACTTTTTTACAATTGGCAGAACAGTAGCAAACACTGTAGATCTCATTTAATCGATACCACCCTTTGTTTCTAAAACACACGTTTTGAACTGAACAGGCAAAGATAAGAAGGCCAGTCTCCGTACATTCCTCTTACAACATTGATGTGTTTTTGTCGAGACAGCATGTTATATGAAAACAGGGTATCGTTCTTTTTCCATTTGAGATGCTGCTGCAGGCCCAAATGTGGCCTATTTTTACCTTTTCCTCTTCCCCTGGTGGCGCAGATGTTTTAGGACGAGGTATAAATATAGTCTGTGTACATGTTTGTGTGTGATGGCGTGCAACGTAGGTGTGGATTTTGAATCATCTGTGATTCAATCAAGGTGGTAAAATAAATACTGGGAGTGAAGCTGAAGGGAAAAAAAGAAAAAAATGATGAATGTGCAGGAGAGAGAAGATGAAGGGAGGAGGGGAGACGGATAGAGAGAGGCGAGAAGCAAGAGAGGCAGTAAAGAGAATAAGACACACAAACGGAAAGTGTGTGTGTTTAAGAATTAGAGTTTACAATGTAAGTGAATTAGAAAGACTTGGAATAGAAAATGAAAAGAAAAAGGGAGTGGGAGTTCTAGAAAGGAAGAGGAAAACACAGAACATGCCCTGTCTTCTGTCTTTCCCTCTTCCCTCTGCCTTGATTGTATTCAGTACCGTCTCCTGTCTGTCTCTGATCAGTAGCTGCCGTGGCTGAGTGCTGGCTCAAGCCCCTCCTGCTCACAACCACAAATGTAACCCCAGCCAGCCTTGCCAAGAGCTTTATTATTCATGTGGACCAAATACAAGACCAGAAAACGGGATGAGCACACTGCAAGCTGGACTCACTGACATGCCTGCCCTGAATGTGCAAGCTGCAGGAAACCGCTGCTGGGACAAATACCCTATGGTGTCTGCATTGTCAGAAAAAAAAAAAAAAAAACACTGCTCCTTGTGTCAAGTATATGGCAGGGTAGAAAAATAATCATGCTTTAAAACTGCAAAAAGAGTTCTCCTGAAAATCCAGTCTTTGGTGAATATTGCATCAAGGGAAGACATGAAATAGTATTCACAGAGGTGCAAATCTGTGCAGCCCAGCCCATTTTCATGAGCCTCAAGATGGTGTTAGTCTGGAGATTTTCTCTTTTATTGTGACTACAGGAATGCACAGAAGGTCACTGAATCACCCACCCAGCATGAAAATGTACAGCACGTAAAGCCACAATCTTTTGAAACTGTGAGCTCTCAGTTGGTTCCTAATTACACTTTGGATTATTTCATTACTTGTAGGAATCCGCTCTCACACTTTGTTGCAGGGAGAGTGTAGCAATGGGCCTTCGAAACCATGGGCATTTGTTTTTCTGGGGAAAGGGCTTTTGGACAAATGGGCTTTCAGTCCAATGGGTAATTCTTTTGACCATTGGTGTTTCAAAATAATGGGCCTTCGGAAAAATGTGGACCAGAGGCAAACGTATCTCATTAAATATTTTAATAATACTGCAAAACAGGAAACAAATACAACTGTTGTCCTCCATCTACTTCAAATGAGAAACAAATGAATGTTTGATTTTCCCCAAATGAGTACCTTTGCACTCAATACTTATTACTGTTAATCAATTTGATGTGTGACACTGCATAACCAGTTCATGGGGAGACAAAGTTATTTTAAAAAGAGCAGAAAAAAAGATAAAATCAATAGTGACTATCTAAGTAAGAAAGTACATCTTGCTATGCATCTGTTTGTTCTTTTTTTTCTCGGATGGTAAAGGTTGAACTCTAATGTAAGAACTCTCTGCAGCTTCTCTTCAGGTTGTGGACCTCTAAATCACTTTATACTTCCTTCAACTTCTATTGAAGCGAGAGTACATCTGCAGGCAGGTCTGGGGAGGTCATGTGTGCATTGCTGCTCCTGTAGTAGCAGACTAGCACATCCTGGCATACTTCTTATTCCCTTTGGCTGCTTGTTTAATAGGGAGCGCATGCGGGAGGGCAATTACACATGTGAATCATGCATTGCTCAACAAAAGCCACAGGCCAACTTGTGCATGTACCATTAAATGAGTGTCATGCCTTGTTGTTTGTTGGACGAGATAGTTTTGTCGCCGGTCTCACGTTTATCTTGTTCTTCAATTGCCTGCTTGGAATCATGAAAATGTCTCTTTTATTTCTCCCCCATGCTGCTGAAAGTAACTGAAGCAATTCACAAACTGTCCGCTTCATCTGTAACTGCGACATTCAAAATGTTTTTTGAATAGTTTTCCACACACGAATGATGGGGGATGCACATCTAAGATCTTGGATTCGTCCTCCGAGATTGGACTCACCATCTTCCCAGGAGGAAACGGGAAATGACAAAAGAGCATGGCAGTTTGGAGGAGACCGGAAGGAAACAGCTGTCCAGGTACTTCGAACCCTATCTATAATTTAGAGAAGGTATAATAAAGTAAGTTTCCCCTTTTGTCATTTGCTGTAAGTGTGATGAAACCCAGCCCAAGCGAAGAGGCTGGCTCCAGTGCAATAATAATGAAGACATATTTTTCCCTCATCAGTAGAGAAAGGCTGGGTCTTTGATTAAATATTGACTTGTGATTGTCTGTGTTCTTGTCCCAGTCTGATCAATAATTCATATGAGGTAAAAGAGATTGTTGGAATCATCTCAGATACTATATATTTTCTCCCGACATCTGCTTTCTTTGTTTTCATGTTTAAAATTGAACAGAGCATCAGATCACTGCAAACAAAGCCTCCTTAGTAGGTTAGCAGCTGTGACACTGTATCAACACTTTTGACATCATTTTACCAGCACCAGGTAAATTTGTTTAGCATTCAGAAAGTGAAATCCCTCACAGAATTTGCTAATATTTTCTTCAGCTCAGCTTCAGCGCCTCCATTATACTCCATTCAAGTCTGTCACATTCTTGTTAAATTAACATGACAACGTAATATTCCCAACCGGCAGCCATTTCACATTAAATTTAAAAAGTCAATAGTAAATCAATGCTGACTGAAGTAATTGATGAATTCATCTAAAGTCAATTCATGTGAATATTATGCAGGTGTGACGCTTCCGATTATCAAGGGAAGTTCTTTAAACCAATTGTGGATTAGTGCTTGTTATGTATAAATCGGGAGAATAAATTGATTGTCATATACTCAAATGCAGACCAATATAAATGCAGTAATCTTCCTCTATTACTTGGCAATGGAAGGCAAACACGGTGTTTGTATATTTCAGGCCACCGTTTTCCTCTCAGTGGTATCACCTGTAGCTTTGACTCCTGTTGCGTTGCCACAGCAAAAACAAGCAGTGCCATGAATATTTTATAAGAGTGTGAAAAGGTTGATGATGAGCACACTCCCTGAATCCTGTTTCATAATGTGGTCCCTATAGCTTGGGAATAACATCTACAGTATGCCAATGTGCATTGCCCCCAAACTGCAAAAAGCCATTGTCAATGATCACTCATGGGAGAAGGGACTTGTATACAGACTGCTTGTAAGGTGGACCATCATGTCCTACTCACTCATGTGTACTCACATGAAAAACACACAAAATGTTTGATAGAGCTTTAAAGGTAGGTGAGGAAAGGACAAATAGGGCTATTTTAAAGCTGAACCTGGACCTTCCACAACGGTATTCATCCAGGGTAAACAGTCTTATCAACCTTAACTCGCATATGTCAAAAGCATATCCCTGGAGAGCATCCAGGAGGCTTCTGCACAACAGGGTTCCTACACAACGACTGACTATCCTTAACAGATGTACTGACAGCTCGGCTTTTTCTCCACTTTCCCCTGATGTCAGGATTTATTTCTGGCTGGCCTCTGACACACACATATTGGATTTCACAGCCATGAAAGATGTCTTTTTATTGACACTTGTGGATTATGAGGCCAAGTTACACCCTGATCTAAAGGGATGAAGGGGACAAATTTAGATCCTTTTATTGTAACCTCCTAAACTCCCGTAGGACGTATCAATTGATAACAACCATGTCATGCTAGTTCGTCGGGAAGGAGGCTAAATAACGCTAAGCTACATTTTTGCGAGGAGAAAACTGGCATGGCCATATTCACAGGCATCCTCTTGACCTCTTACTTCAAGATATCAGAATGAAAATGGGTTCTATGGATACCCACAAGTCTCCCCTTTACAGGTATATCCACGTTGTGCTAATCCCAGGCAGTTGTTAGTCCCTATCATTTCAATGTAGTGAGAACCTTTTTTTTGGAAACTTGACCTCACTGTATAAAATGACCTTGTTGTGACCTCTAGGATAATCACAGCCTCATGAAAATGTACAGCCACACACTAGAGTGAGGTCATCTGAGAGATGTATGGCTGTCCTACGTTGATTGACAATAAGGAGGTTTCAGAGCAGTTTCCAGAACAGAAGTGCTCGTCATCTAATCTGCGAAAAATTCAACTCTTGCAGAAATCTCCAAATGTCAAAAGTTTTTGATACCAAATAACAGAATTGATCTATTATGGTGTTCCTCAAGGTCTCTGTGTTTTAATGTGTGTGTGTGTGTGTGTGTGTAAAGGATATTTGACCAATTTTTGATCATTCTTTTTTACATTTAGCACCAAATCTGTGGAGAAAATGGTATCAACCCATCAACAACTTATTATAAATATTAGAGCACGGGAAGGGCCATCATATACTTCCATCATAATATTCTTTGTGTTGGGTGGAGTTCAATTTTGGAGAACTTTCAGAAAAATATTGCAATGGTCACTTGCCTGCATATGTGCATGTTCTTATACACTCTAAGACCAAAAAACAAAACACGTAATTATTACATAATTACAATAAATAAAAACCTTTTTAAATTAAATAATAAGCTATATAATGGTCTAAAAACAGATATCATAGAGTGTGTTGACTGTTATTTTACGAATGTTTTGACTCAATTGTTGTACATCAATATATTCCATAGATCCTATTAGTCTGAGTTTGTAGATTGCATTACAGCATCTGCATTACATTTCACATTGAATCTAATTCAAAACAAACACAATTCAAACATATTGGTAAACATTGTTCAAATAACTGTCTTACTTTGTTATAACTTGATCTTATAACTTATTGCATATACAAGAAGTCATCTTTTAAAAGAATATATTCTTTTCCCCACTATGTTATATCCCAAAGAGGCCTGGTGTGTAAAAAGAGTCATCAATAAAAAGAAAACGATAAGGAAGCAATTGATATCAGTCATCAATAGGCATTATATGCTTCAGTGACTATAGAGCCAGTACAGAATTACACACAATATTTTCTCTCTGTACACGATGGGGATAGCTGCACACTCACATTGTGCCCGCAGCAACCTTTTTGGGCTGATTAGGAGAAAGACTGGTGGATGATGCGAGAGGGAGAATTAATGGGTTGGTAGAGAGATGGTTTTGGGAAAGATGGAGTTGGTGAGTGAGGGAAATGATGAATAGGTTAGAGAAGGTCAGTGAATGTCATCTGATCCAAAACAGCTACTCAGCCCTTTCCGTTGTCTTTCCCATTTAGATTGGTAAATCTAAAATGTGAAGGGGCAGAAAATAGGCATACAATGTACAGAAACCACCAGTAACACATCACAATTCATGATTTGCTTGTTTAATATACTTTTTAAACTCTGCTAGACTGACTACTATGTCAACCTTTAGAAACTCCTGTTGGAGGTTAAAGCTTCTCTAAAACCCATGCATTGTGATTTGAAATTCCAAGCAAGAGTACTGACATGATGATGATGCACAGTTTATGCAGAATGTTTCCATTAGCCATTAAAACCTTGTTACCTTGGGTTTAAATGTTAAAGATAAACAGCTTCAATAACATGTTGGAACAAACACATTTGTAAATGCAATTCATATGTCTTAAACAACCCAAAGAAAAATGCATTTAACAATAAACAATTTTAGAGATTAATCTAAGATATTATCACTGACCTCCAGTGATTAGCCATTTTTAGAGAATTTTTAATTCAGCATATTTTAAGACCATGTTTATGCTACTGGCAGTCTACTTCCTCCCTGTCTTTACATCATTGTATCATATCTTGTTGTGTTTAAAAAGACTGTAGATCAGTGAAACAGTGCGACACCACTGGTAGGACTGTGTATCGCATCTCGAGCCCGCATGTGTGCGTCCTCGTGTCCACGAGACAATCGAAACGGGGAACAACTCTTAGTAAATGCTTCCTGTGGGATTTTCTGTTTAAATGATACCTTTTGTTTTGCCAGTAGCTCATTTTTACTTGATAAATGTGTTATGTACTTGAATACTATGTTCATTTAACTCTTCAAGGAGCCTTTTATGTGGATGATGCTTTGCTTTCCTTCAAAGTTGACTGAATTGTCTTGTGAACACGTGCAGGAGGATAATGGAAGCTGTGTAGATGCGGGGCTTTGGTGTGGCTATGACAACAACAGCCAAACAAGATGTCCTCAGTGTCTGAAAATCATTAAGCCCCACCATTCATTACATTACAATACATTACAGGTCATTTAGCAGATGCTCTTATCCAGAGTGACTTACATTGAACCAACTACAGGGGACAGTAGTGCCTTGCTCATGAGTGGAGAATGGTGGCTGCCTGGTATTGAACTCATGACCTGTTCTATATGAAAGCCTGACTACTAGACCACTGGACTACCACCACCCACTCATGCATGAAGTTAATTCTCTACTCTTTTATCCCTGGGACCCCCAGCTGATGCATCTCCAGTCCACGGTCACAGCTTCACGCTCATACTATTTTCATGCTGCTGTGATCAAACGTTTTATTTGCCTCACACATAAAGGGGAAGTATAGGGGCATCTCAAAACTCCAACAGCCCTATAAATTAATGTTTGTAAAAAAAAAAAGAAGATATTTAACGAAAGTTGGCTAATCGTATTATTCTGACTTCTATGGTAACAGCTTCAGAGGAAGCTGGTCAGCCATAACACTGTAGTCTTTCCTAATAGTCTCTCTGTGGCAGTCTGCGGGACGGAACCAGGAAATGGATGTCTGGTTTCCCAGGAGCAACACAGCTGTGGACTAATTAGGGAGCATGGCTCAGAGTGGTATAAACTGGTCACCTGCTGTGCCTCAGCCTCCACTGCTGATCTCCTCTGAGAAGAATATAACCTTCACCTGGAGGAGACAAAGTGCTTACAGAATGTAGTATGAACGGCACCTTCATTTAGCATGTTGGACAACTTATCATAACTTCCACTGAAGTGTTGGAAGATGAGTGCAGAATCTATTAAAGCATATATAGTCCGATCGCCCCGATTGTAGCACTTTTTGAATTAATGTAAAACAAACCAATTAGCAACAAATCACATTTAAAACAAGTTAAGTTATAAAACAGATTTGACCAAAGTGCTGTACAATTAAATAACATAACATGGTAACAGCAACAGCAAAAAAAAAGCAGTACGGATAAAATAACAATACTATCCCATATACAATTAGATGAGTGAAAATATAAAACACATAAGAGTAAAAAAATGCAAGTGTTAAAGGGGACATATGCTCATTTTCAGGTTCATACTTGTATTTTGTGTTTCTACTAGAACATGTTTACATCTTTAATGTTCAAAAAAACATATTATTTTACTCATACTGTCAGTCTCAATATACCTGAAATTATTTTTAATATATATATAAATATATATATATATTTACCTATTTGAGGTCTTGTTCTTTTCATTTACAGATTTTATGTTTTCAGATTCAGATCTTATTTTTTCCAGTTTCATATCTTATTTTTTTCATTTCCAGACTTTTGGCCATGATCTGGCGTGGGTTGCGTTTCAATTACGAACTGAAACGGAAAAATTAAAATAAACAATTTAGTTAAAGGAATTATAGAACTGAATCCAAATAATATTCAACCTGAAAAAACTTTACATACACTTATTTCTTTTTTGAATATATTATTGTATTTACCAAAGTTCAAGATCAAAACTTGAACTTTCATTTTCAAATTCTTTTTTTCAAATGATCCAAACTTTTGGCCCGGATTTAGCTCCATTGATTTCTCAATATGTCACACCTAACACAAGGTAGGCAATAATGTGCAACTACAAAACACGGCTGACTGGGTTCACTTATCCATAGGATCTAATTCCCTTGGCATTTTACGGCATTCAAAAGAACTGGCCAGTGTGCGAGTCCATTCCTCGGAAAAGTCAGGGTGCAGAAAACATTTCATAAAGACTTCTCTACTGCTCTCTGGTCGCGTCTTGTTTCAATTTGAGGCTCCAGCAATGCAAAAGACATGTAGGTATTTTCCTCTGAAATGGGAAATATGACTTTGCCAGATGAGTATATGCGCCTTCTATCATGTGGAGCACCAAGGTTACCGCTAGTCAACCCACCCAGAAATGAAAGACATTAAATACGTTCCCTGTGCAATCTAAAAAAGTTAAAGTGATACTCCACCAAAAATATATCTTTTCAGTTTCAAACACTAAACCCCTGTAGACTTTAAAGGTGGCTGTAAAAAGTTTGAAGTTTCGTCCTTCATGAAGTACAGCAACTGTTGTCATTTTGATTCAAATGGATTCTATTGTGAACCAATTCTGAAAACACTCTTTCCAAATAATTAACCTCTCCTGTTCATTTGTATGCCAAATATGTTACAGACACTTTTCACACACATTTCACTGAAATATGCCTTATTACTCTGCCTCTTGAGTTCCAAGGAGAACAATATCAAATGCAGTGTTTTGAAAATGAACCATTGGCAACAAATCCTCCAAAGTAAACAGTAAAAATGTGGTTCCCATCCTGGGGTTTGGAACCCCTTAAGGGGTCACAAGATGAACGAGTTAGAAAAGGGAGAGACATTTCTGTTACACAAAATCATATACATTTTTCTGGCATCTCTCAAATCTTTGCTTTTTTCAAGTTCTACCTCAGGCTTCTAAGAACTATTTATTGAAATAATCTGAAAAGGGAACACTGCTGCTCATAGCTCATATGCAACCATGACGGGTCAGCAGTAGGTATTGAGTAATCCGGTTATGTGTTGTGCACATCTGTGAAAGGGTTAAAGTTCAATGACCAGAACATGGACAGCACCCAATCCGGACAACGCAGCGTGGTAGCAACATGTCAATCACAAGTTAGCCACACCCTAAAGCATTCGCTGCTTCATCGTCGATTTAGTTCTAAATTGGACCATAATTTATAAATTGAACATCATGCTGTATTGAAGAAGAGTTGAAACTAGTGATTGAAGAACATAAACTTGGCAGGTGAATGTTTACTGAGGTAAAACTCAAGTGAGAAGTAGGTTCGATTTCTCATAGATTTCTATGCAATCAGACATCTTTTTGCAACCAGTGGAGTCAGCCCCTGCTGGCTAGTAGACAGAAGGAAAACCCAGCAGCACACAGTGGTAAGTGCAGCAGAGATCAGACAGACAGCAACTATGCAAATCTGCAACTGTTGAAATAACTTAGTCGGTACAGAAATGAGACAGGCAGGCAAACTGGATAGTGATATGGTAATGTATACAGGGATATGAATAAGCAGGTTCTTGTGGTCCATGTATACACCAGATCCCGAATATGATCAAAACCAGGATAAGGTTTTGTGTGCATGATGTGAACATACACACTGATTTAAATGATAACCCCATGCTGAAATAAGCAGGTTTTATTTCTTGATTTCTTTTATTTTCAATTTTCTCCAGACATTTTTGCGACTGAGAAAGGGGGCTTTACATAATGTGTCAAAATAATAAGCATAATGTTATATGAACTAAACATATTGTGTGACACAATATTGGAGGAAACTTAATCACCAGCTTGACTGCATTCAAATCATAACAACAAAGTCACTGCACAAACACTATATGACTCCTAAACGTAATCTAAAAACAAATCAGGGAGTATCTGATTATGCTGGAGGTCTGGCTTTGCATTTCAATTAGAGGAGCACATGTGGGGAGGCTGCTCTGAAGAGCAAGTACGCAGAAGTGAAGCTTGTTGCCAAAAGCTGACTTGTGAAGCAAAGATAGGGTTGTGGACGAGTAACACTGTTTATAAGCAGACATGAATATTATCTGCTCCTTTGAGCTAACTACTGTACCATTTCATCAGATTCATTTAGAATTCTATTTAACAGAGCCACTTGGGCTGTGTGTAAATAGGTCAACTGGTGCCAAAAATACCCCAAAGTGTTACTGTTTGAGCATCAACATCTTGGAACCTTTCTTTTCATGCCTTATTTATTTTTTCATGTTCAGTTAGTGTTTGGCCTATGTATCCCAAAAAATTATTAAATAAAAAAAAAAAGTCGTTCCTGAAATGAAAAGAAATCAAAGTAAATCAAAAGGCAAAAAAGATGACAAACTGCATGTGGGCAACAATACAGAAAACACGCTGTGCATAACTTCTCTCTGATTGAGAGACTGATTTGTTTTTTGGCAATGTACATTTTTCTTTTTAAAATCCATTAACTTAAAGTGAAGTAAATTGTGGGTATTGCACTCAAAATGTCTCACTTAAAGTGGCAATAGAAAGTTATTTTTTTGCTTTAACTTATTATTGTGAAGTAAATGTTGATTGCACATTGTAATGGCTATTGAATAATGACACCTTCGGAGTTTAGATTGGTTCTTCCGGGAAAAGGAGGCTCCATTTACAGCAAAAAAGAAAATGCGTCAATCATTGCTGAACTAAAACAGAAAGAGGACTTGCTTTTGTTTCCCCCCCAGTAGCAGTCGGTAGCTCTCCCCCAGTTAATGTGTCAATGGAAGTTCTTTGCAGTTACTATCCCCAGTCGTGGAAATGGCTGTGGAAAACAAAACGCAGTGTGTCCTGCGTTGTTGGGAGTTACTAGGCTCTGAGGAAAACGGAAAGTGGCACAAACAATGACGCTAGCGGTGGAGAAATTCCTCCACAAAGCTGTCATGGTGTGAAATTATCTCATATAGTTTTAAATTCCTTAACAAGATAAAACATTCAATGTGGACTTACTTTAATTTTGAGGCAGACATCTGCACAGAGGATGTCTTCTGCCTTCTGGAAGAACATTTGTATCCTTCACTGGAGCCCTACAGAAGTTCACTGAAGTTTTTCTAGCAGACAGTGGTTGTGCTTTTGTGAAAAAAATATATTGCATATTGCATCCGTACATGTGGTTTAAGTTGTTGTAAGAGTTTTAAATTCTCCAGTGTAAATATAATCTGAAAATAAACAAAAGCATGAATGTTTAAAGTATTTTATTTTTGTCATGTATCCATGAAGCATTCATGGTTCTGTGACCGTACAAAAGGTCATTGTGAAATTCATATTGGCTTCATGTTATATGCTTTGCTCATGAATACATTAAAGTGGCACTCCTGTTGTTTGACCTCTGCAGACCTATCACAAACGAGAAATGTCAGACATGAAACAGCTTTTTACCTCCATACATTCAAATGTCTGTGGTAATTTATGACGCGTGGTTTTGCATGTTTTAGTCCTGTTGTACAAATTGCGTATGCTTAACATCACTGCTAGCCATTTCTAAAGCATGCCATATTTTTCTATTTGATGAATGAGGTTTTTCTGCCTCCGAAGAACATACTTCCCTCCATTCAAACATACAGCATCAAAATTAACTCGGTTGACATCTGACATCTAATACAACAAACACTTTTTTTTTTTTTTTATATTGTTTTCTTAAAGTCACACTAAATCCACTTTGCAGTAAATTGCACATACAGTCACTTACAATATATATTAATCCTGGTCCAATTTCACATGTTGAATGCCACAAAAATGATTCTCCATTTTCCAGAGAAAATATATAGTAATTCTGTTTCAAATCTGTGAAAAATTTATGAAGTACCCTGGGACAGTCCGCCTCCAAATAACAAGGCGACGCCACTTCTCCCCCCTGACCTGAGACTTTGAAGCAAATGCGGCATAATGGCCACGCAACAAGTCCAAAAAAGCAGACAAATGGTCAAAACATGCAGACGTTACGGCACATTGCACAATAAACAATCTGGTGAGATGCCAGCTGGGAAGCTGGTTAGGGGATTGGGAGCAGGTGTGCGGGTGGGCGCGGGAGTCATGTGATGGGTGGAGGCAGAAAACTCCAAGAACTACTGCCTGCGGGGCAGGAAGGGAATAGCAGGCTCTCAAACAGGCATTCTTCATACGTGACATTTTGACATGTCGCAGCAGGAATAGCACAGGTGTGAATAATTGAATTAATGATGAATGGTTTTCAGCTGCTTCAGTTTCAGGGTCTGGTATTATGCATGCTGGCTCACTGTCTCACTGGCATGACTTACTATGACTCTTGAAGAGAAAGGAGCTGATGTTATTTGTAACACATGTCAAAAATGGCTTCTCTGAAACAGGTCTGTGTCCGGGAGACTGAATAAAGAGAAAGAGAAAACTTTGTATGTAGCACTTAAATTGGTGCTGTTGGCTTATTTGTAGCTAATGGCTGAATTTTTATTCTATTAATTCTGTATGTTGCACTTACATCGGTTTGGCTTATTTGAAGCTATTGAACTGCACTTGTATGACTACACCTATTTGAAGCTGATGTACTTGCAAGATTCTTGCTGTTCGGAGTTGCATCGTCATGATTGTTTGCACTTATTGTAAGTCGCTTTGGACAAAAGCGTCTGCTAAATGAGCTGTAATGTAATGTAATGTAATCGCACCAGCTGCAATGGCCTGCTTCCCCACTTCTTCCCCAACTTCCTACCCCCTTACTTGACTTGACCTTCATTCTGATCTCAACACATCTGTAAAGTTTTTGTGACTGCATCTTGCACAGTTGCGGTCACAAAATCTGTCCACGGACACACACACACAGACTCACAAGGTGAAAAAATACGCATCGCTGTCGCAGCATTGACTCGCTGAACAATAGCCCGGATAACATCATCTTTTTCCACAAGATCTATGTTTGCTTGTTGACTGCAATGCTGTTTTGGAAGCATCTCAACAGCTGGGTTTGCCATATAAAATGTCAATGAAAGCACCTGAATATTTACTGACCTTAGATTGCCTTTCTCAAGCAAGATTTAAGTGTCATCAAGTTGCTATTCAAATAAAACTGATATGAATTGAAAATAAGGGCTGTCTGGGAAGATAGAAAAGTATTCATCAGAATAAATAATAAAGTATAGAATATAAAAAATGTAGCATGCCATGGTAAATGATGAGTACTAATGTAAACTAAATGGGTTAAAACAGCGCTTTGCTCCTTTTAAATGTGTTAAAATAGACACGGCCTGTATTTATGCAAGTCCTGAACACTCAGAAATCTGCTGTGCACAAGCCATATCTTTAAAAGTGC
Organism: Bovichtus variegatus; assembly: GCA_943593645.1. Classification (NCBI taxonomy): domain Eukaryota; kingdom Metazoa; phylum Chordata; class Actinopteri; order Perciformes; family Bovichtidae; genus Bovichtus; species Bovichtus variegatus. The sequence continues at coordinate 757,563 of CALSCE010010657.1, read as the reverse complement.
ATTAATGCATTGTCGTTACACCATTTTTGCATTAGTAAGTGTATGGAATTCATTTTATAAATTCCACCCACAGCACTAAGCTGTCAAAGCCGTATTGTCAAGTCCAAGGCTGTTGAAGTAATAGAGGCGCTTTGCTGAGATATGGAAATTTGAATTTCAATGTTATCAAAGATGTTTTTTTTCAGCATAATTTCTGATACACAGAAACTTGCAATAACCAAAGAGGAAGATCCAGGTCCAGATGACATGCAACAAACACGGCTTGCATAATGGGCCTCTGATGCATTGCAACACACATACTGTAATAATATCAGTTACAATAAGCCCCATCCCTCATACAAACACACGCACACAACCAATAGCCTGGTAGAAAATCCCTTCTATATGAAAAGATGATGTTGATGACTTGTGGGGCCTGGCCAGTGGCTTGTTGATGGCTCCAAAGAGGAACCATGTCGTGAGCCCAGAATCTTTTAAATAAATCACGCAAACTTCCTATCAGCTTAAATCAGCTTGTGTGGATTTTTACTGCATATTACTCAATACCTCCGAGGATGTTATGCAAGAAATATCATAATCTGCTGTAATACTGCACATCAGTAAGATCAAGATTCACGCGCAGGCTTTACCTTGGCCTCGGCTCCAGTTTGCACTGCCATCATTCTATCTATTCTATCTCTTTTTGCCAAGCCAACACTGGGACTTTCTTGCATGATTGAATATGACCAGCCCGCAAACCAATGCATCCATCTCTCTGTGGGAATCCAACTGAGAACTGTCACCTAAGAATGCATTATGAATTGGAATTCATAAATAATTGGTGAGAAAACACTGTGAGGCAATCCGCAGGAGGATTGAGCCGGAAAAATCTACGGCAAAAAAATCTCACCCGTGGGTACAAATATTGTGGTGAAACAGCTTTTCAAGAAAGTAACTGATCCAAAACATATTCTGAAGTAATTTTAAGCACGCTGATATTAGCCAGCCACTCTCGTTTAAAGTAATTGTTTGTTCGTGACGACAGATTCTCGCATGTGAAACTGGATGCTAAATGCTGCACATAAATTAACAGCTAATCCTGGAAGATTCCAGATTGCATGCATCTCCTTGCGGCGTAACACCGCCAGCAACGCCCAACCTCCGTCTTGTAAACAATGCCATGATGCATATACCTCGCCATATGCTGGCAGAGTTGATGGCTGAAGCAGTGAGGGAAGGGTAATGGATGTGTCAGACAGAGGGGGAGCAGAGATTCAGGTCAGGGTGTCTGTGTAGAGGCACATCAGGGCCAGCTCCTCGCAGCATCTCAGCCGTGGTGGAATATATTAGTTTAATGAAATAGCAAGGGGTATACTGGCACTGAGTGTAAATTTGCGTTGCAGTGCCCACCAGCCTTGTGCAAGGTGGCGTCTGTATGAGGGTCACATACAAGGGTCTCAGTTTGTGTAATCGACATCATATATCCAATCTCACACTTCTAGGACACGGGCTTAAATGACTCAGAGGAGCCTTTTTTTTTTCTTTTTTCTTTTTTTCTCTCGCTCCCACAAAAGATGATCATGACAGGGTAAAGCACTTATCCACCACAGTTGATTCCCTTATTCCAAAGCATTTTGTGCAAATGGTGGGACTGAAAGAGCCTTGGGTAAATGGTTATAGAATGTTTAGAAAGTGGTTTAAACTGTCTGCAATTCGGCTTTGCAAGGAATCCAAAGGGAAATAAACAGTTACACTTTCCTTGAACTCTCTATCATGGCTTCCTACTTACATCAGATGCCTGCCAAGCTGTCTTTAGATTTTTATAACCTAGATATAATGTATAAAAAGAGTAATGAAAGTTTTACAACGCCGTAAAAAAGAAGCATTATTTTGGGCCATGTTACACAACGCACCTTTACCGGAGAGACGATTAAGTGTTGTTGGTGTCTGAAAACATCCATTTCTTCCACAGTAATCCTTTCGGAGAAAAGTGTGTGACATTTATATATTTCAAACTCACAGCTTTGAGGGAAGGCAACAGTATAACACATTACTTGGCCAATACAGCTTGACATTGCAATCCCCTTGCCGTCAAGTCCTAAATTCACCCAGCAAAGTTTCCCAAAACCAAGAAGTGGAGTATTTTTTTTATTAGACAGCACGTCTGCACTTTGATCCTCAAAACTTACAGGGTTCAAAAGCTCCATAAAAGGCGGTTGTATTCCCTTTGAAGTGGCATCTATTTTTAGGTAACACTTGACATCCCACATTTGAAAAACGTATCAAATGTCCAGTTTCAACGGTAACGTCATTTTGTTCAGGACTATGCCTCATTCTCAAGGTTTACTCATCTGAGAGTGTAGCAAAAATACTCATGGAGATGTTTTAATTGTAAGCTGTCAGAAAAAAGTCATGCTTTGTCACTGGAGTTCAACGAGCTTGTACTTGCAAATGAATGTCAATTTGACTAAGTTTTGCAAACCTTAAAAAACCTATCTCTCGCCAGGCAGAGGAAGCTGGGTCACTTCCGTCATGAATCCCAAGTGTACCAAGTTAATGTGTTTAATTTCCTCGCTGACATTGTCCTTGAATACTGCAATGTTTGCCACAATGAGGGTAGAGCTGGGATCAATAGCCCAGTTGTTTCCTGCTATTTACTGAATGCTTGCTTTGGTGCGAGTTAATTTTCCTAATGAGCATCAGAATTAGTGATTCTCATTAAGAAAAGAATCCTCACAATTAACCCTGAAATCCCTTCGAGGTCCTGAAGAGAAACATTAAACCCTATGCACATTGTGATTGTTAAGTGGACAAAGCCTTTGTCACTCCACTGAAACGTCATATAAATCACATTATGATGAAGGAGGCTTCAAACTGAATGCTAAAAAATCAATTTAGAGCTTTTGACTACCAAATGCCTTTTTGAAGGACCTAAAAAGAACAAACTAAATACAATTTTTAAAAGCAAAAAAATATATATCTCTAGCGTGTTGAATACTTTCACACAGAACGTGAATTATGGGGCAAAAAAACATTTTAAAAATTTGGGAAAGAGGTCGTTATTTCTGAGCTTTCGCACCACTAATAAAGACATCAACCAATCACGTTGTATGGCTGGGTTGAGTTGCGCTTATTTAGCGATTATTTAAAAAAAAAAAAAAACCAAGATGGCAAACTTTATTACTCCTTTCAATCCCCACAAAGGCAGCCACTCCTTCCAGATCCACTCTTTCCATTCTTCTCTTTCACAATAAAAGCCCTGGCCTATACATAAAATATTCTTTTTTTTTTTTTTTTTTTTATTTGTTTAAATGCCTTAACCGAGGACAAAAACTTCGACAATTGTGGCAGCTATCACCCCAACAACATAATCTTGCTGTCATATGAAGACCTTTCAAAATGATGTATAAAGTCAAACAGAAAAATCAGATGGTCAAGATGAAAACAACACTTTCTTTTACCCTGATAAATTGGCACGGGAGATATAGGGTTTACACACAACAGCAGGGATTATCAGTTCGATATTTATCTTAACCACTTAATTGTCACTCTTGTTCATCTGACACTGAACAGATAAATGAAGATAGCTGCCATGAATGGTGGCGAGACAGATGTTCCCGGATAAAGCTCATGTTATTCCTTTGGTTATCCCTTCGGTTTGAACAGGGATTTCTCTTATTCAACAGGGAGCATGTCCTTCAGCAAGCAGCAAGTCTCTAATGATCTCTCAGTGGAGCAGGCTTCACACTTCACATTATGAAATAGCAGCACCCACACACTAGTACTTCACTTCCACACTTTAAAGACACACAACAGTGAATAGTTTTCTTGGAATTCTTCTCCGTAAAACCAGAATGCAGGAGGAGTAAACACGAGTAAACACTGAAGGAATTAATACCATGATGACATTAAGGTTGCAATACATACAGCGTGTTTTTCATTGTTGTTTTTGTTCAACAGTAACAGTAAGTTGGTTAGGGAACCTTTGTCGTCATGGTCACAATAATAAATGAACAGCAGTCTGTTAAAGTCCAACCTAACCTTGTTTTCAGGTAATGCCATCAAAGCTCTAATATAAATATTATGTATTACCTGGAAATACATATGGTCGTTGAGATGCAATATCCGTGAACTTTATGTTTCACGTCTTTCCACAGTCATTATTTTGAAGAAAAAAAAAACGAACAGCTGATACTTATGTTGAATCCTTTCAAGCAAACAGAAGAACAGTGTGGTGTGCGACGTAGTTCTGCAGGCTGCATTTGTGGGTCAAGTGAATAAAAACTTGCTGTTGATACTGACGGTAGCTTGGCTATTTAAAAATCGCAGGTTTGTGCAGGATGTCCCTCTGGTGGCGATTCTCTCTGACCAATCAGTGGTCTGCAGTGTTTTAACTCTACCTCATTCACATCGGCCCAGCTCGCTTGGGATCTCGACCGAGGTGGTTCCAAAAAAAGTAACGTGTACTATCCAGAGGTTTTGCTAACAGAAAACCAATAAAAAGAGTTGAGTTGAGTGGAACTGTGCTGTACCATGCATTGGAAATGCGACGTAAGACGGTAGACTGTACACTGGTGTGGGTAGCCTTTACATTGTGTTAAAAGCCAATGATTTTGCCTACAACCTTGTGTATTCGTAGGGTAAAATTGTTCAAAGTCACAGTCATAATTTAAGCCCAGTTATCACACCTAATCTACCATCTGTGTTTCTAGGTAATAACTCTGGCTCTCAGTGTTTGGTTTAAAGTAATATAAACATAAAAAAAAAAGCAGTTGTGGCATTCCAGGTGTGAAATAATGGTCTTAGAATGTTTTCATCATCATCATCTTAAAACATACTAGTTTTTTCAATCTTACTTGGTGAAGGTTCTTTGAATTCTTTGAGTTGTTTGTCATTGTAATACCTGAGATTTACCTCAACCAGTGGAGCAGCATCCAAAACTGTGTTTAGAACGTTCAGTTTTTGCAAGACCTTATTCCAGGCCTTTGTTGCCTTCTCATCTAGGTGAATAAAATCTGAAAGTCACCGCTGTTTGCCATAGGTAGAGCGGATATGCATGACCAGTGAGTGCGCTCTTTACGCACAAAAGACCCGTGCCACAGTACATTTATCATTCTGAAAAGTGTATTTAAAATGGAAAAATGTTTGCAGCAGAATGTTGTCTCTCTATTTTTCAATGTATTCATTGAGGCCAGTAAGCCTTGACATGCATTTGAAACACTAGAAGAGAGCTGAGCTGAGGGTTTGCTGTGGCCAGCCTCCCTGAGCAAAACAACTTAATGGTCTATTCAACAAGCTGATGCGTGACCTTGTCTTCTATGTCCTCAGAAGTTCCAAATACAGCTGGAATCGCTCCTAAAAGCCAAAGGGATTGCTTTTCCATTAAAAGTGGAGTGACACTGGTTTTATTTTTTTCTCTCTCCTTTATTACAACCCCTTCAAGGGCACAGTGTATTTCTAGAGTTGTTCATGAATGTTGCAAGTGAATTTAAAAAAACATATCTTTTTCTGAGCACTTCCCACATACTGTATTTGTATGAGTCACTGTGTTATTCCACACTGTAACTGGCTTTTTATTTCAATCCTTCAACATGGGTTAAAGTTTGATTCATGGATTGGTTTTATAAAAACCTCCCTGACTCCTCTGCACTTCAAATTGTTGTTGTTGGGACATTTTGTGATCTTGCAGTCTTTCACATCTCCCAGTAGACTCTGCATATTGATTGTCCCTGTATTATCCCCATTTTATTTGCTTATGTTTATTGTAGCATTAAGGTGGAACAATAAAGAAAATATGGCACCTCAAGCCAAACCCACCTCCCTTTATCTCCTTCCCTACCAGGCAATTTAACAGTTTTCAATAATTGTATAATGCTCCCTATCTATCTCCACATCCATATGCACACACCTTAGCTTTCTGTTTAGGGCTTCTCATGCAGGTAGTAATATGCCTGCATTTAGAAAAGCCAAAGCGTACTGCGGCTCATTATAATGTACAAAAATACCTGAGGAAAGAGATGCAGATGTTCTATAAGAAGGAAGCAGCAGCAGCAGGCCTGGGTATATCACTGGTACAGTATCAGATGACTTCAAAGCCAGAGGAAAAAAAATACAGACTGAGGAGGAATCAGATGTGTGTGTGTGTGTGTGTGTGTGTGTGTGTGTGTGTGTGTGTGTGTGTGTGTGTGTGTGTGTGTGTGCGTGTGTGTGTGCGTGTGTGCGTGCATGTGTGTGTGTAATGGATGAAACGATTTTGAAACACAGTAACTCAAAAGGTATCTGGACATGGGGACTTTTATTTTCTTGAAATACCTTCTGGATTTCAGCAACAAAAAAGCTTTGGATCAAATTCAGCAGGGTTACACTTCATCAATCTCTTTTGTGCAGTGTGTTTCAGAAGATACATTGTGATCAACTGCTGTAATTTACTTTCTGGTACACTCACTTTCCGCTTTGTCTTCTTCCTCAACCACTTCTTCCTCACTTCCTCACCTCACCTTCAATTCCCAGAGTGACTTTTAGCGACCTCCAGACCAGAGATCAGACTGGAACTTGTTGCATTGAGCTGTGGGTTACAGAAGGTGAAAGCCAAAAAAGCAAGTCTGTGGTTTTCTTGTTGGGATACAGTGAGTTGTGTTCGGAACATAACATCTTCTGCTGCTTTGCATTCTGGTCTACTTGGGTTTACTGGTCTACTTGGGCCTCGGTGTGGAGAGAAATCTGTTTCTCTCTCTGATTTCTCCTGATTGTTGAATAATGGTCCAACACAGTCCGTTTAGAAAAAAATAATAAGAAACTTCCTGGATGTAATAATGCCTCCATATGTCTTTTAGATGGCATTTAGATGTCTTTAACTCAGGTATCATCTCACTGACTAAACAACACATGTTGTAGCAATTAAAGACTCTTTGTCCTTAAAGTATTAGAAATTATTTATGTGAAATTAATTCGTGGGCAGAAACATTGAAAAAGCAGTTGAAATGTAACCACTCTATCTTTGCAGTGACAATCAAGTTTCAAGTTATTTATTGCCACATGCACAACAATTACAGCGAAGCAATCGTTGGTAATGAAAATATTAGATCTTAGGCTCCCTCCAACAATGCTCCTTAAATATGTACAAGAATAAAAACACACAAGTAAGAAGGAAAAAAAAGAGGGAGCCTAAGACAGAAAACAGGAATGACATGTAACATATAGCCTATAAAAATATAAATACAACTAGAAGGATATTTCGAGAGCACAGACCTCTGCCAAGGCCAAACGGTGCAGGACTGGATGCTGCGGTACCGTCTGACAGGCGGCAGCAGGCAGAACAGTTTGTAGCTGGGGGTGGTTGGGCTCCCTGATAATCCTGTTGCTCTTCTTCCTGCATCGCCGGGTGTAGAAGTCCTCCTTTAAGTACCATATATAGCAACTTTAGTTCCTAGAAAAATAAGCTAAAATGGTGGTATTGGCAGAGCAATGTTAAACTGCTGATGTTATTTTCAGCAGCTCTTCCAGGCAATTACATCCAACCTCATTACATTTCAGTCTATGACATTAAGAACTGCACTGTCAGCTTTGGTCTGTTAAGTCACTGTAGGGTTGAATGAAATAAAATATCCAATGAATAAAAGTAAATAGCTGACACCTGAATTTGTGGTAGATAACCATACAGTATATATAACTTGTACTTACACATCATAAGCATCGGCGTAATGTATGGTAGGGACGGTGGGGACATGTCCCTACCACTTTTCTGGTTACCTAAAATTGTCCCCACCACTTTTCTTTTTAATAATAATTGCATATGTGTTTCAAACAAAACATAGTTTCTATTGGCTCTTCAAAGGGTTGAATCTCTCATGTTCCAACTGGATGAGAAATAAAGTTTCTATCTTTGTTCGCTTTGGTCCTTAACATGCAGCGATGTGACTGATGGAGGGAATCTTGGATGTAAACGCAGCTGAGACAGAGGAGCGATCTCGCCTGAGCAGGCTGTCTGTCGCAGGTGATCATGACGGTATTGTACCGGTATCAAAATAAAAACGCAGAGCGTTGATTGTTCAGTGATATGAAAGACACATGTATCACACCTATTTTGTGTAGAATTTCAGGAAATGTGATGAAGAATTCCTGAATTTTCTGGGGTAGGACTCCCTGCCAAACTTATGTCCTCACCACTTTCCAAATCGAACATACGGCCTCGATCATAAGTATCAGCTCAGACCAACTTCAAATTAATTTATAAATGAACTGTGCTACATGATAGAGGTTCAAA